>JAJQOW010000349.1:0-87500 GCA_037975125.1 Latrodectus hesperus | reverse complement strand
GAGGCGAGTAGCGTTGCCCGCGTCATACCACCACAAACCCGTTTATAGGGTGGGCCACATTCATACCATAACACAGAAGAAAGGACAGAGAAACACAGAGAAAGAAAATAACATCCATGTCCGAACCGGGATTCGAACCCTGGACCCACAGCTCAGGAGTCATGAGCGCGAACCACTCAGCCATCGGTCGGCAATTTATAAATATTAAACTTATAAAATTACATTAAAACACAAAATTTCGGCTGCTTTTAAGTTGCTCACTGAAATTATCAAAAATCAGTAGATTTTCATACTTTATCGAGAGTAATAATGAAAAATCAGGAGTTTCCTGATAAAATCAGTAGAGTTGGCAGCTATGCTATAAGTACTTCATTTATAAAGGGAGATCTGTTTGCTTCAAAAAATTAGTTCTAAGACCTAACACTTATTTTTCTATTGCATGGATTTTCGATTTCAAGAATTATCCTTATGGACGGGTCGTTATAAATGCGTAAAACGAGCCTGCACTGTAAGAGCTTCCAGTCAGTCGGTTTGTTTATTTCTTCGAAATGCCTTCTCAGGTGCCTAATTTCTGCTGATTGGAAAGCGATAAACCACAACCGTCACCTCGTCATTTTGAACTCTTGCCAATTGACGAGCTCATCATCTGAGTGGGCATCCTCCACTTCCAGCCACATCAACAGAGAAGCATTGCGACCACACCTATTTTACGTGCCCCAGTTGCCATTGGTGAGCACGATGGATCGTCGGCTGTGTCACGTATAGAACCTATAACCTCTCGGTCACGAGAACGACGCCTTTCCCAGTCTAACACGGCCCCCAGATACATCGAGTTGAAATTTTTGCGATCGCATAAGATTAGACTGACTTGAATGACTCTACAGAATTTGTTTCTCTGAAGTGCATTATTTTATTTGTCTTTAAATAATGTTTTTAAACGAGCTGGAGATTAATTCTCTGAAGTGCATTATTTTATTTCTCTTTGAATAATGTCTTTAAACGTGCTGAACATTTATTCTCTGAAGTGCATTATTTTATTTCTCTTTGAATAGTGTTTTTAAACGTGCTGGACATTTGTTCTCTGAAGTTCTTTATTTTATTTCTCTTTAAATAATGTTTTTAAACGGGCTGGACATTTGTTCTCTCTGAAGTGCATTATTTTATTTTGAATAATGTTTTTAAACGTGCTGGACATTCGTCCTCTCTGAAGAGCTTTATTTTATTTTTCTTTGAATAATGATTTTATTTGTTCATGCTGGACATTTGTTCTCTGAAGTGCATTATTTTATTCTCTTTGAATAATGCTTTTAAACGTGCTGGACATTTGTTCTCTGAATTGCATTATTTTATCCTGAATAATGTTTTTAAACGTGCTGGACATTTGTTATCTGAAGTGCATTATTTTATTTCTCTTTGAATAATGTTTTTATACGTGCTGGACATTTGTTCTCTGAAGAGCATTATTTTGTCTTTAAATAATGTTTTTAAACGTGCTGGAGATTAGTTCTCTGATGTGGAACATGAAATCGTTGGGGAATAATTGAATTAGTCCGACTGCTTTATCTGGCCAACCCAAATTCTATTCAATACCTCCTTATTTTGGGACACATACGAATGGCGATATGGACACCACAGTAGGAGTTTCCTTCTTGGCACCGCATCATTTCAAAGAAGAAGCATTATACCCTTCAGTATCGAATCCATTACCTTGCGTATTCGAGAGCAGCTTTTCCCCCGTAGGATATTAATGGCTGCTGTTGTCTCATTACACACACTTCATTTGTCAGTCACCGTTTGCACACGAGGTTTGGTTAGATCTGGACCTACATTTTAAAGTTTCCACTACAAACACCCATGGCGTAAGCGGGAATCGAAGCCACGAACTGTTGAGTCGAAGGCCCTGATTATTCAGCAATATAGGCTGTTGCAAACATTTCTGTCTGTTTACATCCGACAAATGAAGCCACTAAACAGAGCCTCGTTATTTTGAACAATGTTCAAATTGATTTCTGAATTTCCGCCTCAGACTTTCACAACTTGCTCTATAATTTTTTTTTATGTTATAAGTTATATTTATAAGTTAGTATTTATAAGTTTAAAACACATTTCTAATGTCATAAGGCAAAAAAAATGTAGTATTCACATTA
Source organism: Latrodectus hesperus (assembly GCA_037975125.1). Classification (NCBI taxonomy): domain Eukaryota; kingdom Metazoa; phylum Arthropoda; class Arachnida; order Araneae; family Theridiidae; genus Latrodectus; species Latrodectus hesperus. The sequence goes on along the minus strand of JAJQOW010000349.1, from coordinate 85,353 downwards.
CCTTTCGAAGTGAATATGAAAAGGAATTGTAAAAACTTGTGACTTAATAAAAAAAATGAACTTTCGGCTGTATGTATTGATTAAATTATCATTGGAACTATTGTATTTGAATTATAATTGCCGTTTTTTTGCTTCGCGTGTTGGTCATAAATCAAATTCTGGCCAGACATTCGAAAACGTTCCTACATGTCGTACTTCATGTAATTTTTATGTCTGATATCCGCCATAACTCGAACAAGTAAATTCGATTCGAACGGAAACAAACGGAAGCATATTTCTTTTCAGTTATGATATCATTTTCTTGCGTGATTCAATTCGAAATGGAATCCTGACTCACGCCGGTTGAATGGAAGACAGCATTTAGACTGAATGAAACTTTTCTTGATCAAGCGTTTTGAATGAGTCAAAAATCGAGTGAGGTGGATTTAAGCTCCACCAAAAGATATTTTGCCCCAATCCTTTAAACAAAATCACTTTTTGTTTACCCTACACTTGTCAGTACACTCTAAAAAAAATCACTAATTTTACAGCAAAATGTGCTGGCGTTTTGGGCGCCAGTACAATATGCTGTAAATTTTACAGCATATTCGTATTTTTTTTTGAAATGTTCTGTCAAATTTATAATCTATATATATCAAAGTTAGCTAACAACTTGCATAATGAACAATATGAAAAGTATACGTTACCTCATATTTGGTGATTAAATTTCAATAGAAATTCAACTAAAGGAACAATTATTCTCAAAATATCACCAACTTCACTAAACGAAAACAAGTACAAATAAATGTCGTATCCAGTCACAGGAACAAAAGAAACTTTTATCCCGCCAATTCAATGCGCGTGCCCAATAGCAAACGATTTTCAGCGGCTGAATTTTACAGTAAAATTTACTGTAATCATTAGTGTTCTTATGACAGCTATAAACAGCTTACTTCTAAAACCTGGGCTGACACTCCTGTTCACCCTTGGTGCTTCCAAAGACATCCTGCCACAACATCTAAGGGCTCCAGAGTAAATCAGACGACACTGTCTCGACTTTCTACTGGCCACTTGAAGTGTATGATCTTTGAGGACGCAGAAAGAAAATACCCAACATGCCCCAAGTGCGACAATGTTCCGTTTTGCCCGCAACACATCTTGAAGTGCTTGGGGTTTTCTCGTGAGGAGGCTGTGAGAAGTCCACATCTGTTTTTGGACTTTTTGGCTGTCTTTGATCTCATGGATCTAGTCTAGTTCCACTAGACCAGATGGGGATTAGTCCCACCACCATGACAGCTATTTAAATAACAGTGATTCTTACTGTATTTCTTCCATTTTTTTTACAGTGTATGGTTGCCAATTTAGAATAATTTCGGAAAATATTTGCAATAAGAATCCCTGATGCCATTCTTCCCTCACTGGCGCATTGGAATGTTGAATAATTTATAAGATAATGGAGATGTAAGCAAACATGGGCCCTTCATTCATAGAAAACCTAGCTAAGGGCCTAGGCTGCATTTCTGCTTTACAGCCTCTTAAGAGGACCCGGCACAGAGAGTGGGTCGTAATCCCGAGCCGCAAAACCTCAAGCAACATCACCACCAGGCTGGGATCGAATCCAAGACCTTTCACTCTGAAGAGCGAGGTGCTATCATTAGGACACATGGTGCCTGCCTTCATACCTATATGTTTTCGTACAGTATAAAGTGCCAATCCACAGGTGGTTATTTAATCGTGTTCGGGCGTCGTACCTTCCCTGTGCCTCCTCCAGAGTTAGGCTCCACCAATAGGGCGGAAGCAGCAGGGGTGGAGAGTCATCTAGAAGACCCCACTCCACTCATTGGCCTTTTACACCCACTGGTATTTTTATTTCGCTCGGGGTACACGGGGACCACGATTTATTGAAGCCTTCAGTGACGGATATTTCATTCAGTGGGTATGTGAATTCGCCATTTTCCGCCTATGAGAAAGTCACCCTCACCAAGCAGCCCACCCACTCAAATAGCAGCTCTTTTGTAAGACTAATATCTAATCTTCACTCCTTTTTGAGTGTAATTTCCATCTGAGAGAGAGGAAATTCGCGAGATGGAGAGCCCACACGTGGAGGCGTCGTACGTTATTAATTTGATTACTTCATAAATTATTAAACAACAAACTGTGCAACACATTTTGAAGTTTTCCTATATTATTAGGTCTACTGGAAAGTTCTGTCCGCTCCGGTTACAATCAGTTTCAACAAGTATTCAGCTCAACAAACCATTTCCGACCCTATTCGGAAACTAGGGTTTGTGTGGAAGTATTCGAGATGGGTGCAACCCAAGTTAAGTGAGAAGAATTTGAATGATCGAATCATCATATGCACATCTCTGCTTGCACGCAACAAAATCGAGACCCTTCTTGGACCGGATCACAACTGGGGATGAAAAGTGGATTACCTATGAAAACATCTTAAGAAAAAGGGCATATTGTGAACCTGGAAAACCAGCCCCCTCTACCTCTAAACCGAATTTGTGCCTTAACGAGAGAATGTTGCGTATAGGGTGGTACATTCGAATACCAATACATTTTGCGCTGTTGAAACCAAACGAAAGGCTAAATTCGGAGAGGTACTGTCAGCAATTGGATAAATTAAAAACAGCACTCCAAGAAAAGAGGCCGGCGATGTTCAATAGGAAGGACATCATACTGCTTCATGACGATGCCAGGCCACATGCTGCTTTGGGGACTCGTCAGAAAGTCACAGAGCTAGGCTGGGAAATTCTGTCGCATCCACCCTACTCCCCGGACCTAGCACCATCTGATGATCACTTGTTTCTGTCCTTACAAAATTTCTTGCAGGGCAAACAATTCAAGAACGAAGAAGATATCAGACAAGTACTGGTTCAATTTTTGGCCTCTAGAGATAAGACAGTTTTTAAAAATGGGATATACAAATTGCCATCACGCTGACAAGAAGTCAAAAATAATGATGGCAATTATATTATTCAATAAAATTTATCCAAAGTATGAAAAAATGTATTCCTTTGTTTCATTCTAAAACAGACAGAACTTTCCGGTAGACCTAATATTATTTATATGATTAGATATCTTTGTAAGGAGCTAAAGTTCTATTGGTGAGCTTATGCCATAAATTGTAAATGGTGGATAATAAGCCCAGCAGGCAAAACCATAAAGCGGCAATAAATTTGACGAGCGCTTTGTTAAATATAGAACATGGGTGAGAATTTAAAGACTTCAGTTAGTAATGTCAAAGCAATCAATCGAGACAGGCGAGGAAAATAATTCACTTCACGCTTCATTTATGAAGATTTACGTAATTGAAAGACGAATGGGTATTGTTTGGTGGAAGTTAGATCAAAGGACATCAAAAAAATAACCATTCAAGAAAAATGTCCGAGGAAAAAAATAATAAAATTCTTTTTGTAATTAAAAATAATTTGAAATATTCTATTAGTTAATTCATATCTTTTTTTTGGGGGGAGGGAATAAATTTCGGGCGACATTGGTGATTTTTTTGTGTTTAAAGAAAATAAATAAAGCCGAAAATACGAGGCAATTATACAAAAATTTTTTAAAAAATACACAAATTTTACATATTTTTAAACATAAAATTGATATTTCTTTAAATAAAATTTTTTTCGCCATATTCAACATCACTCAACCCAGCGCCTAACTAGCGAGAAACTATAGAACACCCTGAAGTATAGGCAACCCCTTTTTACTACCTTATATTATTTTCTGCTTATCCTATATTTGGAAAGTAATTTAAGATTCTACTCTCTTTCTTTTATTAATATCAAAGTTTTGTGCTTCAAATTTAAGAGAATCATTTAGTTATAAATTTATTATTCCCAAAACATATATATATATAAATATATGTAAATATATATATATATATATATATATATATATATATATATATATATATGTATATATATATATATATATATATATATATATATATATATATATATATATATATACATATTTATATGTATATATATATATATATATATATATATATATATATATATATATATATATATATATATATATATACATATTTATATATATATATATATATATATATATATATATATATATATATATATATATATATATACATATATATATATATATATATATATATATATATATATATATATATATATATATATATATATATATATATATATATATATATATATATATATATATATATAGTAAATGTAGATTCAGTTAAAACAAGAAAGAGAATGAAATAAATTTGGCATGTTATCCAAGATCAGTTAACCATCCTTTCACAATGAGATATTTTCAGAAGAAGACAACTGAGGACGAAAACGTGGCGTTTTTTACACGTTCCAGCAGACCTTTTGAGAGCTAGGGAAATTGAATGCATTAATAGAAATGTTTTTCACCACAAGTTTATACACATGTGCAATTCGATTTCTTATTCTCTTCATTTCAGTTTGAGAACGATTAATACTTATTCGTCAAGGATTACTGTGTATGGAAACCCATATTTATTTTCAATTTCCCAAACGAAACTGTTGACCATCCGAAAGTGAGCAAACTGTTTCGTCCGAGAGGATCCGATAGCGTCATAAGCAAGTAATCTAATTGCTATAAAAAGAGGGGGTTTCCCAATAAGATACTTGCATATGACGTCATCGGTCTGCTTACTTTCCAGAGGGAAATTGAAAATAAGCATAAGTTGTGAAATAGACACAGTAATCCTTGATGAAGTCATATTAATCATTCTGAAATGAAGAGAAAAAGAAACTAGATTTGCACATGAGCGAAAGTATAGACTACCATTATTTATGCACTCAATTTTCGTGGATCTTAACAGCTCTTCTGGAATGTATAGAATATATAGAAACTACCTCCACATTTTCCGTCTTCAGTTTTCTTCCTCTGCTCAAAGTGAAACTATTGCCAATTCGACATAAACCATTATCTGTGCTTCTTGCACATTTAAAGCGGCACATTTCTTACTCTATTAGAAGAAATTATGCTCTAAATAATGAAAAAAATAGAATATAAGCAAAATTTCCAGCTTCCAAGAAGAGAAAAAATCGTTTGTTAATAAATCGTCATTGTAAAATTATAATAAATACAGAGGGTATTAACACATTTTTAGAACGATTTCGGGGTTGTTTGATTAATGTTTAAAATGTAAAGACTATTTTTTTTAATGTTCGATCTGATAGCCTTTTTTCTGGACTATAAATCTGTATCATGATTTCCATGATAGAAGAGCTTTTCGTAAAATTTCCAGGGGTATTGCTTTCCATTCCTCTTCTACTACTTTCCAGAGTCCATCCATCGTGGTGGGTTTGCGTTTAGAAAGAGCTCTTTTTAACAGACCAAAGGCACAATAGTCCATAGGTGAAACGTCAGGGGACTTCACAGGAATATGTTGAAAAAGCATATATGCAAAACCTATATTAGTCTTCATTTTTTCAGGGAATGCAGTGGTAGTTTTCGAAGTATGACTTGTAGCTTTGTCTTAATAAAGTTTCACTCTTTGAAAGTCATTGGGATAAAGAAGTGGAATTTCTGCTGCAAATATTGGGCGTAAAATCTTCTCCTGATAGTATGATGAGTTGATGTTAACATTTTTTTCTACTCTTTTTGTTTTTAATTTCCTATTGTAGGAGAAACCTGCGACTATCATAAACACCTTACTGAAACTTTCCTTACATTGATGAAACCAGGTTTGTATATTTTTTTCTCGTTTTCTATAGTAAATAGACATTTTTTGTGGCAGTCATTTAGGTAAACCCATGCTTCATCAAGGGTCACAATGTATTTCCATTTATCTCCTGCTAAATGGTTTTCATACAGGATTCTACAAAATGTTTTGCGTTGAGCCACATTCCTCCACAAAAGCTGGTGAAGTTATGTTTTTTAGCTTTTTTAAGTTGTAAATCTTGGCTTATTATTTTATTTATTTCTGCTACAGATATATCTAAAGACTTTGTAATTGTGTGATTTCTGTGTTGGTGGATTTTCTCTTGTTACCAGAGACTTCACTGTAGAAATATTTTTAACAGTACGTACCTTTTTCGGATATTCGTTTGGAGTCTTCTTTCCATGTAGAAATAATGATTGACGGTTTTTACCTGTCCGATTAATAATGTTGCTTATTTTGCACTTAGAAATTTTAATACAATGCATTTCCCAACGTTTTTGAAATCTGGATTATGAGTATTTCTCTTCGGAAAGTGTAAAAACATATCCTTCAATCCACAGCTTGTTTACAAGCGACATTTTGAAAGAAGAATAAATTTAAAAGTAGCAGACGATATTTCTCATTTCAAATAATAAGCTGTTGCCAAAAATGTTTATTCTAAAACATTTTCTTTTTTCTAATTCTTTTTTGAAGTCGTTCTAAAAATGTGCTAATACTTTCTGTATATAGGTAATGTCATGTGAAAGGGGATAAATAATTTTGGTAATTTTTCCAAGATTCATTTCCTTTTAATAACTCTAAGACAAAGAAAGTGTTTTTGAAATATTAAAATTTGAAATAACTGTGTTCTTTGCAGATTTAAAATAGCGCATTTCTAGTTCATATAGTATAAATTATCCGATAAATTGTCAAAATAGAATAAAAGTTCAATGATAATTTGAATATGATTTAAATTTACCATTATACCTTTCTAAAATCCTAAGCGTCTGTAAAATTCTTCCCGATTAGCTTTCCAATTAAAAATTCCATTCAAGTTTTTTTTTTCTTCAAAATTATTGCAGCAGGATTACATTTTCCTACATATAAAAATATTAGTATGATAAGGGAATTTATAGTAATTAAGTTTATAAAATAATTATGTATATGTGTTGGAGTATATTAATTTATATGTCGGCTATTGAGATCTGGTTCCTTATTTTTGATAAGTGAAGCTTTTGGGATGAAGAAAAATGTCGATCACAAGAGGGCATTCGGCAGAGTTCGTGAAGAGAATTTCTATCGTCAGCTGTTATGGCCTGCCATAGAAAGAAATCCACCTTCTTACTTACAGTGACACAAAATTAAAAACCATTTCAATTGACAGAAATCATCAATCTAAATTTTATCGCCTAACTCATCTCGACAAAACGAATTTGAAATTCAGTCAAGCCAATAGAGCATTAAGTTTGCACAGTTCATTTCCCAAAACTGAGATTAATGAAATAAATTACAAATCACACAATTAATCTAAAAAAGGAAATTTCTTTTTACATTTTGGTTTTGAAATTATTGAAATATCAACAGACACATTAAGAAGAAACAAAATGTACCATACATTTTTAAAAATTCATTTGAAACCTTTTTTTTATTTTAGAAAACACATACATTTGGTTAAGTGATGTAAATCGCAGAATTAGAAAAAAAAATTTAAATTTTTCTTTATTTTTGTTTTGAAATCCCTTTAAGTGTAAATTTGAATAAGGTTTTGAACCATAGAGTAAATTGTAAAAAAATATAAACAAAAAGTACAGCAAAATTTATATACTTGTTGTACTATTAAATTCATCACACACACATACATTTAGTTCTTTTAAATCTCTCAAAATGAATGAAACAGGGTGGAATATCAAAACAGGTGTACATGAGTAATATTAAAGTTGCAAAGAAATATTAAATTGTATCTGAATTGCAGATTTTTCCTTTCAGAAATTTGAATCTTCAAATATATAGGTAAGAATAGCGCTGATAATATAAACTTACTATTTTACATGCTTTTTAAAGGACTGATAAAATGTTTCTTCTGTGGCTTACTGTCAGATATATTTAATAGATATAAGTGAGTGTAAAGGTTAAATATGTATTGTTCACCAGTCTAAATCGATACCTTTTTTTAAATTATAAAACTATTATCAACTCAACTTTTTCAATTTTATCTATATTTTGTATGGATGAAATTAATATTTTATTATGAGATAAACATACTTTTGATAATCATTTATTTGTTTAAGATCGAAGAACATCTTTGTTTTATGGATTCTTATTTGCATATTTCTGTGTCGATATCAGAAAGGGGCCTAGTATAGAAAGATAATTCAATGCATTGACTGATGGATCTCTTTTTCTGAGATTGATTCGAATGGGTTTACATTTAAATTCCATGCTTGAAATGGGATTCGATTCACTAACAGTTGAAATGAAGGCTTGGGAGCGAATCATTCATTTGGCAACATGATTACAAATGATTGAGGAAAATATTGAGTTTCGAATAATATAGGCTATATATCACATTTCGTAGTTTTGAAGACAGCATTTGCTATTGACTCAATCTGTAATTTCTTCTTTTTCTTAGAATTGGGTTTGTATGTCATTGGGCACCTCTGCTTTTATCAGCATTTTGTACCATTAACTCCAAACCCAATGTTTCCTTGTTCCAGTTATTCGGGTCACCCACTTTATTAATAAAGTCCGATAGCCCTTTCATGGAGTCTAGGTGTAACTCTCTAGTATGGATGATGCCTAAAGAAGTTCATCTAGGGAGGGCAAGAGCCTCGCATTCATAAATGATATGCTCTGCCGTTTCCTCTTGTGTATGACATTTCCAGCAGATAGGTCTTGCTGAAACAGTCCCATTTGGTCAGAAAGTCAATCATGCTAGGGATAGCTTCCTGACTTTCAACAGAAGAAGATGGTTTGGAGGTCATTTCTACCTCAAGTGAAGGATTCATTACTGCCCCTTTACAAGATTGCCTCTGAGTTCCCTTGTCTTTTTCAGCAAGGTCTACTTCAGAGGCTTCACCTGCAAATGCAGAAAGGTTTGTTATTTCTTGTATCTTTTCAGCCACAAGATAACAATTAATAAGCTCAGGTAATATAAGTCCACCTAGCATTGCCTGAGATACTGGGTAAGGCAAATTACTCTAGAAGTTTGCCAGGCAACTAGAGGCTCCGTTAATACACCAATACCGCGGTGCCAATTAGCCCTAGGCATGGAGCGCATAACACCAGGGTTTACGGGAGCTGGTTCGCGGCCTCTGATTCTATATTCAAGGCTATCCTGTCATTCTTACAGGACATTCGGCGATCCACCACCTGCCGACGCGCCTGGTGGCTGCTCAAGCCCCAGGAAGGTACGCGTACCCCCTGGTTCCAGGCAATCTTTAATTTAAATCTGATTTGAATTCTCGGTCAAGTTGCTAATGTAATCTGCTTAAATGATGAGATGTTTCCCTCTCAGGAATTCTTCTCGCTTCAAGAAGGAAGCGTGGGGCTCTTTTCAAGCGTTTTAAAATTGTTATGTGTGTCTAATCGCTAGAAGTATAGGACAGCATTGGATCTTTCCAAATTTTCACATTCTTATAAGTTTCGTTTCTTTAAATAATGATATTTATTTATTTTTGGAAAAAGTAATGTAGCGAATGTATTTCTGATTTTCCCAATATGCCGCCGATCAAAAAGTCCCAATTTCAATGTTTAACAATATTTAAAGGAATCCTAATTTCAATATTTAACACACACACACAGCCTCTGGGAAATTTTCAATCATCTCACAGCTCATTGGATTGGTTTGTATTGCATCTTCATTTCACATTCGTGAAACAAGAACGCTTTGAATAAAGCTCAGTCATTATTTTCCCAGTTCGCGATTGACTCCCACATGCCATGCATTGCAGAAGAGTCACACCCACCAAAAACGGACATGGATTATTTCTCTGTCTGTTACTGTTATTCTTGTTTGATTCCACAGTTTTATTTGTAACGACCATTACAAAATTAATTTACATGTATGTAACTAAAGCAGAACCATTCAGATAAATTTCAGGTTTTTTACTTAGGCAAAAATTTTGGCATCATTTTGATCGTGGGGACCGTGAAAATCAAGTGGAACGGAATAAAATATGTTTATAAAAAATTGCATTAAATTTTGTTTTGGTGCTACTTGATGTCCCCCCTATCAAAATGATGCCAAAATTATCGCCAAATTAGAACTACATTCTCATGTAGTTTGTGACTCTCATGTATCTGTGGCTCTTTTTAATATCGCATCAAAAAATATATCTTTTTCGTAGGAATTTTGCCTCATAAATTTCACATGTTACAACTATAGAAGATCTGGAATACTTTTTGTTGCCACTTTTTACGTTGCACCTCTGCGTACTTGCATTTAGATATAATTTTTACTTCGTGTTCTTTTATGGGTGTTCGATTGCGATCATGCAGAAAGATCGCAGCTGTTCAAGAAGATCTCCTGGATTTCAAGAGTGTGAAAGAGCCTTACAGTCCCACTGCGAGAAAAGATGAGACCCTGTGGAAATCCCTACATCTGAGAAAGGGTTTGCTCTGTCGTGTAGGGGGGTCCGATAATGGCATCTTTTATTACCCCGAGATTGAGTGTGTTGGATCGTAGTTGGCGCCGGTTTTGGGACGTGGTTCTACTGGGACAAATGTGAAGTTAATATGAAAAACGGATGTGACTCCACGCAACGGTGCAGCGAAAGGATTGCCTCTGAAATTCTAAGATGCTCTAGGCAGAAGACACGTTTAATCGTAGGCTTCATAACTGGGCACTACTATTTCAGAAAACATCACCATAAAATGGGACTATTTAAGCAAGACCCTATCTGCAGGAAATGTCATACGCAAGAGGAAACGGCCAAGCATAACATTTACGAATGTGAGGACTCTTGTCCTCCCTAGATTAACTTCTTAAGGCATCATCCATACTAGAGAGTTACACCTAGATTCCATGAAAGGGTTATCGGACTTTATTAATAAAGTGGGTGACCCGAGCAACTGAAACTAGGAAACATTGGGTTTGGAGCTAATAGTACAAAATGCTGATAAAAGCAGAGGTGCCCAATGACATACAAACCCAATTCTAAGAAGAAGAAGAAGGGTGCAGCGATTGGAAGCAGAGGACGGCTACTAAATGTCGGAACACAGTTTGGTTTGGGTGTCTTCATTGAACCTACAAAGGGAACGAGTGCAACCATTTTGTGAGGTCTGAAAATGGACTAGAACCGTACTCGACTCCCGATCACTATCGAGTAGAAAATTGGATTTTTACATTTGGCTTATCCTAATTTCTGACCAAGGCACGCATTTTATTTCAGCTATATTCAGGGCGCTATGCGAATTGCTCGGTGTGGAGGAAACTCGAAAGACCCGCCAAATGCAAAGAGGATTAGTAGGACGATCTCAAGATATTTGTATCACAGAATCACACAAGGACTTACTTCTCTTTCTTCTACTACCGGTTTTACACTTTTCCGAATTCTATATTGGAGAGATCTAAAATTGACATGTGATCGGCTGTTTGGGCGCAAACCAGATGCTCGTGTTTTCACCAGTCCAGTGTCAAGGGCATGGATTCCCAAACTTTTTTTTCTCGTGAACCACTTTCAAAGTTTAACTCTTTCAAAGTAGACCCCCTGCTGCTAACAAAAACTACTTAAGCAAAAAAGTACCAAGGTACCTAAAGTTTAATCTTCCCCATCATTTTGCTCGTTTTTTTATAGAAGTTTAGAATAATCTCTAGTATTTATAACTTTTATTACATAACTACCTACTATACTCAAGTAGTAAAACACAAATATAATATAACTGAAAAATTACAATATACTTTAAAAATATGTATAACAAATAGGCAGATACTTATTTTTTCCAGCACTGCAAACACTGACATCGATTCACTCACAGTCACACTTTTATGTTTAAAATCCTTGAAACAAATGAGTAATGTTTTGTTCTTAGCATTCGTATTTATACTAATGTAGATTGCAAGCACAGCCCTATTCGCATTTCATCCTTTTGCAGGTCTAAACAAGCATCCCGGACGAGCGGCACTTTGAAAATCTCGACATGTGGTGTACACTCTTGTGCCATTATCTATTATTCTATTCACTTCTGTGTTTGAGCTGAGTCTCAAATATTTTTGAGTACCTACCTAGTGAATGATTCTACCTGCGTACGTTGATATGCAAATCCAAGCCAAAATTAATTTTTCTTTATTATGAAAACCAGAAAATTTTTCGTGGAACCCCACTTACAACTTGCGAACCCCTATTTTCTTTTCATGTCTACGTGGACCCCTGTGTGGTCTCCTATGGACCCCTAGGGGTCCACCTGAACCACTTTGGCACCTATGGTCTAGGGGATGTGCCAGCGCGTTTGAGAAGTGCGCATGATTTCTCCTGGAAAAGAATCGGCAACATGACCTGAGATTCCGCATGATATTGAATCCACCGACTGGGAAAGAAGCTCGAATCCGAAATGTCGTAAAGGATTGCCACCCAAGTTACAAAGGATTTGCGAAAGACCCTACACTGTACAAAATTTAATGAACGACGTTGTAATCGTAGCGACTTCTAAAAAACTTCTTCTAGGCCTAAAGTCTTACACTGTGGTCTCCAGGCAATTTATCACAGTGGCACTTGGGTAACCGGGACATGCAGTCTTGAAACAGATCGACTGGGAAAGAAGGTCACGAAATGTCAGGGTTACAAAAACTGGAAATTTTATAAATATTTATGTGAATGTTTTATATTTCTTATTATTTATTTTATAATGCGCTAATATCGTTTAATTTGTAAAATTATTGTCTAAAAAAATGTTCACTTTGTGAAAATAGTGATTTTCAGAGTTGAGAAATAAGTCCGTAAAATCTAAGGCAGCTTGGGGACATTGTTGACGCCAAAATATTAGTTCATATTTTTAAAGTCTCGAGTTGACGGGCACGAGAGAAAGCGAGTTACCATACTTGCGTCTCATCGTACAAGTAGAGCTCCAGTGGCTTCACGCTGCTTCCCATTAAGATCGTCCAAGTGAAGCTTCATTTGCCGTGGGCAGTGGTTGGGAGGGTGACCAAGTCACCTGACCGTGGTTCAAAATGACGAGGCACTTGCGGATGAGCGAGTATTCCTGACATAGCCTTGCTTCAGGACCCATATGTAGGGAACGGAAAGCTGTATGGTTTCCCAATAAGTTGGACATACAGTCACTCAAACAACAAAGAAGCGTGGATAGTAGTCACTGGCTCAGTAATCATTAATTTACTACCACCAACAGAAACATCAGTATTTGCAACAATGACAACACAAGAAGGAGACATAACCATAGGCACACAGTACGCCAGGCCATATGGAGACTTGGCGGAAGCCCTCCAAGAGTGGAACCACTTAATGGAACATACTAGGCCATTTACACTAGGCACAGATCTGAATGGAAGGTCGCAACTCTGGGGATACAATTTTGAGGATGACAGAGGAACAACATTAATAGACTGCCTAATAGAAAATGACTTACACAGAGCAAATATAATAGGCAACATACAAGCACAGGGAAATACAGACTTCACAATAGCTAACAGCACAGCGCTGAACATTATTACAGGTTGGAGAGTAGAGGATACATACACAGCGAGTGACCACAATTACATAAGATTTGAAATAGATCACAATAAACCGAAAATACTAAACACTCGCTTAAAAACAAAATTCGGGAACTAAAGGTACTCGCCTGCATCGCTATCTATCTAACTTCTCACAACCGCATGCCCAAAACTCCAAATGTCATTTTCGGATGGAACTCTGTTTTAGTTTTACAAGGCACCCTCCTGTCATGCACAAAATTGTAAACTCAAGTGGCCCATAATTATGATATTCACGCAATTGATGGTTTTTGAAATCACGTAACTTTTGCAAATTTAAGATAGCTTGGACCACAGGGTCAGCGAGTGTGAACCGGACCAGGGGAGTGCGAACTTCACTACTTCGTGGCCAGGAAACAACACCCCACGACCATCAGAGACAAGCTGAAACCACCTGACTTATCAAGCAGGTGAGGAGTCAGGTGGTGAGGAGATCAGCAATACCAAAACCAAAAGACAAACGTCGATGGGCGGACTGCGGGTCTCCATGTAACATACATGCATAACTGTGTGGGGAGACCCCGGACTGTACCTCAAGGTTAGCGGGTGCCGTCTCCCCAACACCTAGTATGCTCCACACCTCTACGAGGTCCGTGAGGGCGCCACCATCGTGGCATTTAACAAGGCAAAGAAATTGTGCTTGCAAATTGGTAGCAAGGAGTTACAAAGCATTTTAAGGGGCATTTAAACCCTGTTGAACATCAGCATTAAGTATTTTCTCTGAGTTAAAAATAAAATATAACATGATAACACATACAACAAACAATGGAGAAACAGTTTACAATCAGTGAAAAGACAGTTAATAATTTCTATTGTAATTATGGCAATAAAAACATTATATTGAAAGCAATACTATAAATAGTGTGAACAATTAATTATGAAAAGGAAAAAAAATGGCAAGATACGAAAGTTGATAACTATATACAGGCAGGCAGCTTATACAAGTTTAATAAGCACCTTAGCTTTTAAAAGCATTTTAGGCTCAAAAAAATTATTTATCTCCATGTCACAGCTGGAGAGTTGCCAATCACAGGCGCTACAGGTTTTCCTCTAGCTTCACGCGAATGCGGCCCATCTTCCCACAAAGTCCGCCCAGAGGGCGCATCACCCCAGCCCACACATGTAAAGGTGACGTCCACTCCGTGGGCCTCACCTCGCGCTTTGTGCTGTGAATAAATTTAAAAATAAACGTGGGGAGAGTGCATACACGTTGGGCTGATGGAGAGGTTCGTGTGGTTTGTTCCAGTATCGAACCCACCGTCTGCAGGAGGAAAGGCCAGAACATCGGCCAAGCAGAGCAAGAATGGGTCTGAAAACCAGTGGTTGTGCTTTCCCTGCCTGGCGAGGCTCTGTTGATCCTCCTGTGATGGGGCTTTTCACGCAGAAAGACATCAAATGCCTGCAGCGTCGAAATTTAAGAGAGCTTTAAAACAAAAATGGATACTTTTCCGTTTCGCCGGCGCAGGCGATAAAGTCGCCAAAAATGATACAACCGGCGCTGAAGGGAACATCTCCGCTGGTAACCTTTTACTGCTACGTTTCCAAAACATGTGACAGCTTTTTACTGTCAACGACTTTGTTTCCACTCTTTTTTCTCCATTTTATAATTTTATGCTAATTTGCTATATATACAAATTTAATAATTTCATAAAATCTCTCTATAAAAAATCGGATTTTAAAAATGTATCTTAAAAAATAATAATCGTAACAAATTCACATAAAAAATATTTTTAAAAAAAATAAGATTTTGAAATATGCATCACTCCGATCAATTGTAATCTAATATAATAAGTCAATAAATGGAGACTCTGGCATCCATCATTCCACGCATAGCGTGAACACGAGAACAACAATTAAATAAATAAATTTTAAAAATTTTATGTGAAACAACTTCATTTAAAAAAATTTTATGTGTATACTGTGTGTTGCCACCAATTGGCGACTGAATTTTCCCTTGGCGATATTTGCGCCGGCGAAACGGAAAATTACCCAAAAATGTCTTTAATACGGTAGGAGCAAGCTGGCTTATATACTTAAAATTAAAATTTGATTTTAAAAATAAAACATCCCCCGATTGAATTATACAATTACATTACAATTTTCAAGCTTCAAATAACATTTGTTTCAGCAAAAAAAATTAATTATTAATTTAAAATTCTATTAATTAATGAATTTTTTAAAAATTTAAATCGTCCTTGACGATTTAAACAAACCATGAAGTGAATGTCTTGTCTTTTTCATTTTGCTTTTTTTCTGTTCAATTGTCAACGTGTTAATGACTTGAATCAATGATAAACGGCTTCTACAAATAAAAAAATTTAGAAAATTAATATTTTTCAAAAATGACTTGCAAAGGCTATTAAAAACATCAACTTCAATAATTTTTAGCAAACCGTTTCGAATGAAATTTCTCAACTTAATCTTTAACCTTAGATTTTAAATTCGTTTCCAGGGCTCTTTTAACACGCCAATTACAAAAATTCGCCAAAGCATTGTTGAAAGCAGGCGCACCATCCGATATAAACACAGCTGGCTTAACCGAGACTCGTTCTTTAATATTGCAGCGAAAAAACCTCAAATTTTCTCCAGAGGAATGAAACCCGCCATTGGAGAGCATTCATTATCATTTGCCGTAAGAGTAGTCAATTCGAATCCATGCTGATTGAAACCATGCGTTCAATCAATCAACACAAGTATTTCCATACAATACTAAGTTGTCCAGTTCCAATTCTTTTGTTGAGCATTACTCATTTTGTCAAGCATAAAATCTTCATTCGAATTTGTTTCTGTCGCAGGTATATAAAGTAAATTAAAACGTAATTACCAGGTTCCTTTATCATTTTATGAACATTGGTATCAACTGCCATAGCATCAATTTTGTCAATAATAAACATTATTTTCTAATTTAAAATCTCTACTTATGTTATGCAAATACTTTATAGCTATGTCAGCTAGTCTGTTAGTTTGTGAATTTGCACGCTGAACATTACTGAAGATCACAGATTTGTGAATTCCTTGATCCATTTGTTCTGTTGAGTTTTGCGTCTCCTTTCTACCTAAAGGAAGTCCAACCTACTTCATTTAAATGTCCAAAATGAGTTGCTTCCACCTCAACATCGACTTTATAACCTCTAATAATTGTTTTGATTGTAACTGGACAGGTTCCAGAAATTTCTTTAGAACCACCACATTTAACGTGTCTTTTTCTATTCTTAACAATTCGTTTGTTCTCACAAATTCGATGGCAAATAAAACACCTCTCTCAGCGTCATCGGATAACATTTTCAAACTTCTTTTTGCACAAAATGTGAGCGAAGGTGTTCTCTTCAAATTTATTTTCCTAAGATTCTTGACTTTCAACTGAATCAATAGATCGTTTCTTAAGCGACATACTAATTTCTGCGTGGTTCAAAGAATAATGTGTGTGTAGATACTTGTAAGATCTCCCTCTCACCAGGGCACAAAGTAATAATCCAGAAACATTTAAATTCACACCTGGATGAAATTGTCAAACATGGGCGTATTAATTACCTTTTCGAGTGAATTTCCGATCGTAATATTCTCAAGTAAAACTGCTCTTTTCATTGTTAATAGTACCCATGATTAGACGGAATCAATAAAACAACTGTCTTCTGAAGTAATAAAATAATGACTTGCCTTGTCTTGCAAATAAACAGCTGATGCGTGGGAATGTCCTTTAAGGCTTAAGAATAGGATATATAAATATCAATATTTCAACCGGCAACAAGTATTAAAATAATGACTTGCCTTGTCTTGCAAATAAACAGCTGATACGTGGGAATGTCCTTTAAGGCTTAAGAATAGGATATATAAAATATCAATATTTCAATCGGCAACAAGTATTAAACATGGTTGACGAAACAGTCTTCCACATTTGGCTACTAATTGCCGCATAAGCCACACATTTACTTTAGCGCATGCGTAAATCCCCCAGTTACCTCTATGAAAAGACACTTCTAATAACCGTAACTTCACTACGGGAATGTTCTAGAACCTCCAGGGAGGAAGATTCTAGGAATTTCCGAAGGCGCATAAATATAGCTACCAATTTATAAACATTATTTGTCTTAAAATATCTCACCTTTCGAGCGGATAGCGATGGACATTTTGGATCCACGGTCGTCAAATGGCAGCAAATACATACTAGTTGTCATGAACTACTTTACTAGGTGGCCTGAAGCGTTTTCTCTCCCCGATAAAGAATCTACTGTAGCCATGTGTACCCGGATTCGGCACATCCAAGCAAATTTAATGAGATTAAGGAACGAACTTTATTTCTGCTGTGTTTAAAGGAATGCGTCAAATTTTCGGAATAAACAAGAAGCAGACCACGCCGTTACACCCACATCAATGAGGTTTAACGGAACCATCTTGAATGACATCTCATTTAGGGAATATCCCACAAAAACATATTTTTGACAGCCATTTTAAGATCTCTGCAGAGCTGCCATGGCTCAGGACGGGGAATTCTCCCTCACCCCCCCCTGACACCGAAAACATCAAAGAAATAGCCAGCTGTGTTCTGCGCAATGGTCATCTATATTTCTTCCCACCGACACGACACCAACCAACCAACCAAACATGTAAATTCTTTTTTTGCTTTATAATTAGCATTCCATCAGGAGATTGTACTGCCGGGACTTGCAGTTCTAGAGAGAGGGCCAATCTTCTTATAAATTTATAAAAATTATTTGGGTACTTTTCCGTTTCGCCGGCGCAAATATCGCCAAGCGAAAATGAAGTCGCCAATTGGTGACAACACACACACAGTATACACATAAAAATTTTTTAAATAATGTTGTTTTACATTAAAATTGTTTAAATTTATTTATTTAATTATTGTTCTCGTGTTCACGCTATGCGTGGAATGATGGGTGCCAGAGCCTCCATTTATTGACTTATTATATTAGATTACAATTTATCGGGTGACGCATATTTTAAAATCTTATTATTTCTTTTTAATATTTTTTATGTGTATTTGTTACGATGATTTATTTTTAAGATATATTTTTAAAATCCGACTTTTTCTTGAGAGATTTTATGAAATTATTAAATTTGTATGTATAGCAACATAGCATAAAATTATGAAATGTAAAAAAAGAGTCAAAATAAAGTCGTTGACAGTAAAAGGCCGTCACATCTTTTGGAAACGTAGCAGTAAAAGGTACCAGCGGAGATGTTCCCTCTAGCGCCGGTTGTATCATTTTTGGCGACTTTATCGCCTGCGCCGGCGAAACGGAAAAGTACCATTATTATTTGCATTTACTTTAAAAAAATCTCTGACACAAATCGTAAATATTCAGATTTTGGGCAAAACTTGCGCGATAGCCGTACTCTAAGTTAAAAACTCCATTTCTAATAATTTGGCGACGAACAGATCCATCATCAGAAAAATCACATGGATCACTGAAAAAATCCCTCACCGAAGCTCTAGGACCAATATTAAGTGAGATAGCCCAGAACCTTCCAGAAAGCGAAACTCTTAGATTTTCACCTGAAGTCGGTTTAAATACCGCCGCCTGTCACAGTGAAGACTTGAATGATAGTTTAGTGCATGAAAGCTGTTGTTTGTCTGAGGTTATAGACACTTCTGTGATTCGAAGCTGTTTCCTGTTGTACTTGCTGAATTGGAGCTGTGTAATTGTGATTTCTACAGCTGGAACTTCCTGTAATTTAGTTGAATTTGCTACGAACAAATGATTGTCTCATCGGCTCTCTATGAACACGAACTCCAGAGTTCGGTGCAATAGTGTCAAATGGTGATTCTCCAGCTCTGAAAGTTGCTGTTTTTGTATCATGAAGAAACAGCTTAGATACACCCTAAGGCAGTCCGCAAATTCGTAGATGATCGCATGAGACTTGTCTCGCGAGATGCATCAGAGCGTCTCGCAAGAATTCGCATTAGACCAAATGACGTCATTTAGATCTTAGTTACGTCAGAAAAGGGGTGAAGCGCGAGACGTTTCTAGATTTCGAGTAGGTTCGAAATATCTGGCAACTTTCCGCGAGATAGCGCTCTCATTGGTTTAAAATTCCATGACGTCAGATACGTTTTAGCAACGTCACACTAAGACATCGAGGAGATCACATTTGTCTACTATAAGACGGCGTCCCAATCGGATTGTCTACCGAGTTTGTGACCGCGAGAGCGATAAAATAAATTCGAAGCCAATTCATCTTTTTTTCCCATCATTTCCTCGTTGCCACCAGGAGAAACTCGTAACAGTCCTTTACGTTTGCCGAGTTTCATTTACATAATTAGACGGTTTAGTTAGTGCCTTCATTTTTCATTTCTAAACGGATAAAATTTAAACAATTAAAAAACTTATGGTAATAAATATCTATCTTTAAGGTTTTACATATTAAAATAGAAAAATTTTATCATCAAATATAATTAGAGTTTCTTGAAATGGCTATTTTATATGGATATTTCAAAACATTATACTGCCGCTACCCTGTCGAGTGGTCAAAGTGCCAAACTGTGGATAGGAAGGTCTTGGGCTCGAATCCTGGTTCGGGCATGGATGTACTTTTTCTCTCTCTATCTATCCTGTCTTTGTCCTTTCCTTGTATGAATGGGTTTTGAATGATTGCCTACCCTATAAGCGGGTATCTATGGCATGTGTGCACTGAGGAAGTCAGGCTCCACACCAAAATAGAGATCAAGTTGGAAAATTAGAGCAGCGCACCCATAATGCCAAAAACAAAACATTATACTGTTCATTACTAAACACTTAAATATGAACTTATAAAAATTTGTGTTTATGAATTATTGTTACGTATACTCTTAAATTAACACGATTTAAAATGATATTCATAATAAAAGGTCATGTGCTATTAATTGTAAATAATATTGACATTTTTGTCAAATTTTTGGGTATAACCCCTAAAATTTTATGATTAACATTGAATTATAAGCGCTTGATCAGATTTTATAATAGCATGAATTTTATTAACTAGATTATATAATTTGTTATTATAATATAAAATGTAACACACATTTAAAATATACTGCAAAATTTTAAGGAATTTCAAAATTAAAACTTGCAGAACATTCAAAAAAATTGAATGCTTTATTTTTTTCAGTTCTAAATTAAAAATTATTTCATTAATTTTAATTTCGATTTCATAATAGTTTAATCAGTAAAAAAATTTAAAAATTTGCAATTAAAATAACCCCATTAGAATGTTATAATATGTTATAAATCCTAGATATACACAACTATTTCTTCAAAGAGTTTTCAAAAATTATTTTAATTTAAAAAATGCTAGAGCCAATGCTTGAAAATATAATTCTGTCAGGGTTTCTCGTTGCCAGACGAGTTTTAAAATAATAATTATAATAATGGAACATTACGTGGCTTACACCGTGAACACTTTACTATCAAAACATTGCCGGTAAGACGTTTTGGAAAATTCGTGATGTCTTTGATCTGGTCTGTTGAATTCGATTATTCGAAGTGGAATTTACAAATTACTATCATTCTTTCTTACGTTTTAGAATAGAAGCAAGTTGCATAAACAAGGAAACTGTGTTTAAGAGAGCAGTAACTGTCAGAAAGCACGGTAGAACGTTTTTCGAATTTGAAATTTTAGAAAATCAGCTGTAGAGAACATAACAAAATTAACAGATAATATTAATGTTTTAGTTCTATATCTTATTATCTATTCATCACATTTTTATTGTTGTTTTGTGTCAGCTAGGCTGACATTATGGGCTGCGCTGCTCCACTTTTCCAACTGAACCATATTTTTGGTGTGGAGTCCGACTTCCTCAGTACACACATGCCACAGGGACCCGTTCATAGGGTAGGCAACCCTTCACACCTCATTCATACAAGGAAAGGATAAAGACAGCATATAGAGAAAGTGCATCTATGCCCGAACCAGGATTCGAACCCAGGACCTAGTCATCCACAGTCAAGGACGCTGACCACTGTTGGGTGGCATTCTTTACATTAAAGTATATTATTTGTTCATAAAATATATTCATTTATAGAATATAACGTAATAAATTTTTTCTTGAATTTTTAAGTAATTTCAAGGAACACACACATTTTAAATAAATGCATTAAAGAACAAATCAACGAACGTTTTTCGAATTTCAGATTCTAGAAAACTGGATAGAGAGGATATAATAAATGTTATAAATAAACAATTACTATAATTGAATGTATCATTTGTTATTATATATACATATATATATTATCTGTTCACAGAATACATCTCTTTACAGAATTTGAAGTTTTAAAGCGGAAAAAAAAACGTGTTTTGAAATTTTCAAAATTTAATACAGGCAACATAGCAAACGTTTTAAGTTAAGACGGGAAAAATCAAAGAACATTGCATAAATGGGTAATGTGACTTAATTTATATAACAAAACGATAATAAATTTCCAAAATTTGATACAAACAACATAAATTCTTTTTAAGTAAGGGCGAGTACATAAAAAAACATTTTTTTTTTGTGTTCCAGGTAATAAAAAAATGTAACAATCTTTGTGAATGAACAGATAATATGACTTAATATAGAATATAAATTTGGTAAATCTGAAAGAGAGCATTTTTCGAATTTTTCAAAATTCGAAACTGACAAGATGAAAAATATTTTAACGCTAATTAGTAATTTGAAAAAGAAAATTATTAAAAATTAGGAAATTCTACATAGAAAAATAAAACAAGACAAATAGAATGGGGGAAATCAAAAAGATAATTAATTTTACAAAATTTAAAGCGGATAACACTAACTATCAAAAAATAAAGATGAGATTAGTCAGAAAAAGAATATTTTTCGAATTATATTCAAGTTAGTTGAATTGAGTATTTGTCGATTCCTATAAACTACGGAGACTACATTCTGCGTTCATTTTTAGAATTCTTTGCTTCAATCGAACAAAAAGTTTATTTAGCGTGCGTGCTTTTAAACCAGTTTGTCACCGAGTTTTCAAAGAAAAAAAAATCGCACGATTCAAAAGAACTTTTGTGTTCCATTACTTTCACTGTAACCATTCGAGTGCAGTGAAACATAAAACTCGGCACATACGCATTTCTATTCAGATTTATTCCTCGAATTGGACTGTTGAAGTTTATCACCTACTTATGTCCACGGAAGAGAAAATTCTAATTTTTTGGGTCATTTTTAAGCTAAAACAGTAAATGTTTTTTAGTTTAGAATCATCTTTACAAAAAATACTCGTCATTTTTATCCTACTTCATTTGGCATCACAGCATATTTCATTAAAATAAAGGGTTACCATAAATGGGTGATCAATTCATAAAAAAATAAAAATAATGACTCATTCAATATTCAATAGTATGCGAAAGTAAAGTATTTAATCCGTGTTTTACGCTCTGCGAAGAGCATATGATCTATAATCAAATTTCTTACCTTATGCTTATTTTGATTGCTTTTTAATGAACTGACACATAGTTAAATATTTGTTCAGTGCTTTGGCTACTATTACTAATAAAGACACGATACTGACGTATTCTCGCAACGCTGTTCTGTTCGCTTGCATAAATTTAAAGGTACGAGGGTTACTCTGAAATTTTTGAGATACGCGCAGCAGAGAATTTACAAAATAAAAATAACGGTTTAATTTTAAAGTACAAAGTATTTTAACACAGAAAACGGTTTTTACTGACTTACTTCAACTTGTTTAGCGTGGAATACATTTTAAACAGAAGAGAAAATGGAGTTGACGCGAGAACATTTTCGCGCTATGATTTTCTACGATTTCAAAGCAGGATTCAATCAAGAAGAATGCGTTCAACGGTTGCAATTAGCATTGGGTGATGAATCTCCAGCTCGTGCTACTGTATTCAGATGGTTTAGAGAATTGAGAAGAGGTCGCCATTTTCTTCAGGATGAAGAACACACAGGAAGGCCGCCGTCGGCAGTCATCCCGGATAATGTGTCTGCCATACGAAAAATAGTTAGTGGATGATCATCGCTGTACTTATCAAATGATACAGAAGGAACTTAACATTGGATCCGCAGCCATACACAAAATCATTCATGAAGAATTACATATGAAAAAAGTAGTTTGCCGTTGGGTTCCCCATCATCTAACGGAGCATCAAAAAGAGGAGCGTGTCAGAATCAGTAAAGAAACTCTTAATATGCTGAATGATGGTGGCCACCGCATCATTTCTAAAATTGTAACAGGTGATGAAACGTACATACCGTTTTTTGACATTCCAACATGTCAAGAAAGCAAAGTATGGGTCTTTGAAGAGGATCCCACGCCGACAATGGTGAAAAAACAACGCGCACTGAAAAAAGTGATGTATGCCGTTTTCTTCAGAAGTACGGGATGGGTCAAAGCCATCCAGTTGGAAGGACAGAAGACAGTCACAGCAAACTGGTCAATGGATCTCACGGTGCAGCATGAGTCTTCTAAAGAATTTCTGAGACTCAATGAACTTCAGAAATTCGTTAGGCGACTCATGCTTCACCATGACAATTCATTTTCACATACAGCCGGATTAACAGTTGAGTTTCTTAAACAAAAACAAATTAAAGGGATCGAACATCCGTTGTATTTACCTGATCTAGCTATGTGTGACTTTTGGTTATTTTTTAATCTAAAAATTTCAGAGTGACCCTCGTATCTACGCCCAACAAACTGTAACTGTAGCATAATCCCTGAACTACAAGGTTTGCTGTCCAACCCGGTAGCCCAGGCAGCAAAAGAGACTTCCAAGAACGTATTTTCTCATCTCAATAACACTGAAAAAACACATTCAGTAATGAATCTCGATCATTTCACGCATTTTCTAATTTTTTTTTCCTATCGCCACCTGCCAACAAGCGCTCAGTTTTTCCCTAAGTGATTAATTATATCAGAAAACGTGAATTCCAAACTAATTGTGGCTACGTTACTCATCCTGTTTTCAATGATCTGACTAAATGAGGATTAAAGCTAGACTTTCATTTTAGTCATACCAAAAAGTATTGATTGGATGCTAATCTCGATTTTTTTCATATTTTATTTTTCACTCCCACACACATAGGTGGGTGGACTTGATTTGAAACCAAACAACATTTGGAATGTATTTTCTAGACACTACTTTAAAAAGTAAGAAAAATGAACGAAATAAGTAAGTCAATATCAAATGCAAGGGATTTATTAAATGTCACAAAAACAGAAGAAAGGCGATATTTAATGTGTAAATTTATTTAAAAGTATTTCGGTGTACTATCCCTTTGGTGACACCTTTTGTTTCCTGATAGCTTGCCATTATATATAATTTACATTTTATATAATTTACATTTTATAATATATAATTTACAGAAATATATAATTTACATTTTTTCAAATATTTCTTTCATTTTTACCCAGAAGCACATGAGCACAGTATAAAAAATATTTGGCCGTAACTGTAACTGCACTCGTTTTTCCTACCTATAATTTTTATAAACCGTGCAAATAATTTTGACTGCCACTAAATCTTCATTAATTTGTGAATTATCTCAAAAACATGCATACAATTTTGTGTGCTCGTCTTTTACTTTTATTATCTGGAATATAAAATAGGCCAATTTACGATATTATTACATGAATTTAAAGTATATATTTGATAAAATTATAATACTGATTTGAAAATTATAACATTAATTAATATAAGAATTATGTCACTGAAGAAATTGTAGAAGCCTTAATAAGAAATCACGGCTTTGTTTTATACGACTACCACATGGACGTGACAATAAATAAATAAATAAGAATTATAATTTTAGAGCAGACATTTTGATTTGTACATGCGACAGGAATTTATGGAAAAGTTCGTTTGCTCTTTTAAGAAAACAAATGCATCCTTATCGATTGTTTTATGATCACCATAAAACTGTTTTATTTCCAAGAATATCGAGAAAAGAAAAAATTTATTTCCTGGTCGCAGTGACAAAAGTAATTTGTCACTGTGAGTAAGAGAATGTAAATGTTAACAGCATCTATTCGTCAGGAAATGTTGAATTGTTATCTTTATAAATTTTTTTTAAAGTGTTTAATTCTTCCGAAATATATAATGTAATGACAAACAGAAGACAAAATGGAAAGCTTATCATCAGCACTGTCAGTTTTGATTTCAAATCAATTATTTGGTAAAATTTGGAAACCTTCTTTTTAATGAATGACTTAGCAGTTTTATCAAGAAAAACACAAGCGTATCTTAATTTGGCGCCTCTTTTCAGAATTATACCACGTTAATCGCGCCAATTATCACATGAAGTAACTTTAAATACCAGACGGATAGAAACCATATTCTGCCTTCTACAAAATGTGCTGTGAAAAAAAATTACTTTGTACAGGATGCAGCAAGATAATTTCCTTATTTCGTATTACTATAATGCAAAAAGTATTAAAAATATATTTTTATTTATTTTTGCATTCAAAATTTATATACACTGCCCGACATTAAAAATGCAACACCAAGAAGGAGTGGCCGGAAACTTATTCAAATTTCAGAGAAGACGCAGCTTAACGAGTTATGCAAATGATGTGAAACGCGCAGCGCTTGTAGAATAAGGTGTAGGGCGAGGAACGGGCAGAATGGGCAATATATTGCTGCTTGAAAAATAATCGTTGAAAGTTTGTCCTTGTCGCAAAGGATGCCTGTATCTGCAGAGAAGGCCAAGCCATCGTTGACGGGGTCAGTTCCAGCAGACAGACGAGTTTATGAGAAGCATGATGATCAAAATTTAAAGGTTAGACTATACTTGAGGGTGCCCCTTGAATTATCGCCAAGTTTATTGCCAAGCTGGGCGATGTTGTTCTATTTATGGTAACCCTAAACGTTATTCTGAAATCCATTCATGATTCTGATTGGTTTAGATTTAACCGTTATTTTTGAATTGAGGTAACGTGATCGCGTGACATGCGCGTTTTGTATGTAACCCTTGAAACTATTACAGAATAATCTTGAAGCATTGAGTTTCGATATTCGATTTTTGGAGTTTGTGTGTTGCTTGCGAAAATTAATAAGTATGGATGAGGATATATTGATTTTACGTTTTCGCGGAGTACGTATGGAGAAAGAATCATCGGAAAAATATAAGAAAAGATTTTTAGATGCGATAAAAACGGTATATTCGCCGAAAAGTAACGATTCGGAGAGCGATGAAGATTAGGTGAGTTGTTTTTTATTACAATTTTGTTCATATTTAGAAACTAAAGTTTTTATAAAAATGAATGTTTCCACATAAGTAAATGAATGTTTAAGTTGTGTGTATTACATGTTAGTGTTAGAATGTGCCGCGTACTGAAATTTCTTTAAGGTGGGCGCCATTGCTCGGTATATTAAAAATCGAATTTAAATATAAAATGAAAATTGTGTTAACGTTTGAAATTTAGTTTTATTGCCCGGTTGCCACTGTAGTAGGTATCGCTACACTGATGTTTTTTTAAGGTGGGCGCCATTGCTCGGTACAATAAAAATCGAATTTAAATAAAATAACGAAACTTGTTAATGTTAGAAATTTAGCTTGATTATCGATTGTCACTGTAGTACGCAGCGGTACATTCTTTTTTTTTAGGTGAGCGCAATTGCACGGTATATTAAAAATCGAGTTTTAAAAATTTCGTTTCTAGTTATCAGAATTTTAAAACTTCTATAGTACTTAATTATAATGAAATATTCAAATTTTTAATATTTGGAATTCGGAAAAACGCGCGATTTCAAAGCTGAAGTTCGAACGCGATCGTTATTGGTTGGCGGCTATCGCGCGTAAGTGACGTAATTTAGGTTGTCGATAGAGCTGTAGAGCGCTTGGCGCGAAAATTTGAAGTCGCGCCAAGGAGCACCCTCAAATATATTTTTACCAATTTAAAATAGTAAGGGCCATCACTGAGAAAAACAGGTTGAACTCCTTACGGCAAATCGCAGCTGAAACAGCGTCTGAGAACAGGCTGAGGCCACGGACCACAAAATAATCACCATGTGGTTCATATCGTAAATCTCCCTTTCATTCGAAGGTTACAATTAGCACTGCTAAATCTAGATGGAAAAGCGCGAGTTCAGCTCTGATGGCTGAAAGGTGTTTCCGGCATTCAGGGGAAAAAATTAGCCGATCAAGCAGTAAAAGACCCGACTCTTCCTAAAGAATTTATTCTTAAATTAAGAACAATTTCCCACCACCTTCTGCTAGATAAAGCTATGGTTCAATGACCAGCAGACTGAGACAATGTACAACAAGGCCATCTCATTCATCAGCTGCTTCCTAAAGTCACAAGAGGTCGCTTATCATCCAATCCTTTCATCAACTGCTTGGTAACAAATCACGGCCCATTCCCAGTCTACTATCTTAAGATAAAAAAAAAAGCTGCAGCCAACCTTTGCATCTGCAACTCATGTAAACCAACTCTCCACTACTTTCTAGAATGCCCAATCAACACTCAAGGAAAGTGCCCAACAGAGCAACATGTCATTCATCGGCTTCTGCACCACGGATAAATTTCACAGAGGAAGTATGAACATCATGCAGCTGCTGTTATCGGAAAGTTTAGACATCTGCAGAGATAACAATGCTTCGACTATAGGTCTTCTTCTTCATCCCCACGGATAAGTTATTCTTCTTCTTAGAGTTGGGTTTGTATGTCATAGGGCACCTCTGCTTTTATCAGCATTTTGTACCATTAACTCCAAACCCAATGTTTCCTAGTTCCAGTTGCTCGGATCACCCACTTTATTAATAAAGTCCAATAACCCTTTAATGGAGTCTAGGTGTATCTCTCTAGTATGGATGATGCCTAAAGAAGTTCATCTAGGGAGGGCAAGAGCCTCGCATTCGTAAATGATATGCTTGACCGTTTCCTCTTGCGTATGACATTTCCTGCAGATAGGGTCTTGCTGAAACAGTCCCATTTTATGGAGGTGTTTTCTGAAATAGTAGTGCCCAGTTATGAAGCCTACAATTAAACGTATCTTCATCGTAAGATCATCTTAGAATTTCAGAGGCAATCCACGCTGATGATCCTCAGACCATACTTTTAGCGTGGGTTTGACCAGGAGTGTTGAACCAAGCTTCATAATCTTCCGTTATTCCCATCTAAGAACATTCGTTTTTGCGGTCTTCAAATTAATCCCACAAAAAGGTTCTGCACCAATGGGAGCAAACGACGATCCTTGTTTAGCAAGTTCATCAGCCCTTTCATTACCTTCGATACATTTGTGCCCTGGCACCCATACAAGGATCACCTTGTTTCACGGATAAGTTTCGCAGAGGAGAAGTGATGACCTGTAAGACCTTTCTTTGTGGAAGCTTAATTTCAATAAATGCCGAAGCAGTAGCTACCCATGAAGGACGAGGTTTCGTTCGCGATGGTTGGGGGATAAAACTTGTTAACCTTAGGTGTAGTCCATATCATCGATGTTACAACCTACTGATCAGACCCTGTTCTCGCTTTATATTATGCATATCACTTCGAAATATAGATTTCTTATTGTTCGTTGCTGTCTCTCTCCGTTTGCCGAGTTTCGTCACTTTCTTGCATCTTCAATGGTGTGGCATGTTTAATATCGGACAGTGTATTTAAAGGTTTGGTTTACATAATCTTAAATATACACTGGGCAAAGTGAAACCCGCCACTGGGTGAACTGAATGTTCTCATCACTTTCTCTAGCACATTGGCAGGTATGTCAGCAGTTTCTCTTCGAATGTTACTTTTCAGATCTTCCAACGTTTATGGGAGGTTAGTATAGGTACGTGATTTTAAATAACCGCACAAAAATTGTTATTGCAAATCGAAATAAGGAAATTATTTTGCCGCACCCTGTATTTAAACAGGTTCCGACTTGTTTCTTTGCTTTACTGAATAAGTAGTTAGAATGCTGACACTGAATCTTTAAGGGAAAAGAAATCTAGAATTTATGGGAAAATTTTGTTGCTGATAACTGAAAGTATTATATAAAATATGAATGTATTATTTAAATCTTTTTAAAATTAACATTTAACTCATCTTAATTTATAATTTGCGATTTTTTAAATAGCTGTTTTCCTTTAAGCTGTATAAAAATACAACAGCGAAAAATTCGGAAACAATAGTGAATACTTTTTGTCTCAAAAATAAGAAATTCTCCGGCCAAAAAGGAAAGTATGCACTGTGATTAAATGAACCGAAAACAGCAATAGATTGCTAATCAAGATACGAGGGTTATTCTGAAATTTTTGAGATACACGCAGACAAGAATTTACAAAATAAAAATAACGGTTTAATTTTAAAGTACAAAGTATTTTAACACAGAAGACGGTTTTTTACTGACTTACTTCATCTTGTTTAGCGTGGGATAAATTTTAAACAGAAGAGAAAATGGAGTTGATGCGAGAACATTTTCGCGCTATGATTTTCTACGATTTCAAAGCAGGATTCAATCAAGAAGAATGCATTCAACGGTTGCAATTAGCATTGGGTGATGAATCTCCAGCTCGTGCTACTGTATTCAGATGGTTTAGATAATTAAGAAGAGGTCGCCATTTTCTTCAGGATGAAGAACACACAGGAAGGTATCAAATGATCCAGAAGGAACTTAATGATACCTATCAAATGATACAGAAGGAACTTAACATTGGAACCGCAGCCATACACAAAATCATTCATAAAGAATTACATATGAAAAAAGTAGTTTATCGTTGGGTTCCCCATCATCTAACTGAGCATCAAAAAGAGGAGCGTGTAAGAATCAGTAAAAAAACTCTTAATATGCTGAATGATGGTGGCCACCGCATCATTTCTAAAATTGTAAAAGGTGATGAAACGTACATACCGTTTTTTGACGTTCCAACACGTCAAGAAAGCAAAGTATGGTCTTTGAAGAGGATCCCACGCCGACAATGGTGAAAAAACAACGCGCACTGAAAAAAGGGATGTATACCGTTTTCTTCAGAAGTACGGGATGGGTCAAAGCCAAGTTGAAAGGACAGTAACAGCTAACTGGTATACCACTCAATGTCTTCCAGAAATTCTACAAGAACTGAATGTTAGGGGACTCATGCTTCGCCATGACAATGCATCTTCACATACAGCCGGATTAACAGTTGAGTTTCTTAAACAAAAACAAATTAAAGTGATCAAACATCCGCCGTAATAACTTGATCTAGCTATGTGCGACTTTTGGTTATTGTTTAATCTAAAAAAGAACTTACGTGGACCTCGTTTTCATTCAGAAGAAGAGATTGATGTGGCTATAAATGCATTTTTTTCATCTATTCGAAGAAATGAATGGCTTGAGGCATTTAATGTGTGGAAAATTCGTCTACAAAAGTGCATTGATGCTGGAAGAGACTACTTTGAACACACCTTAAGTTTTGTAAGTATAACTTTAAAAACCTAGTTGTATCTCAAAAATTTCAGAGTGACCCTCGTATCAATCGAATGAAGCAAAACCCATCAAGGTTGCTTTGCAAGTAGAAAAAGATTGAAAATCCAATGTTTTTCTGCTTAGCAAGAATTAAGTCGCTAATCATTCCAATACTTTACTATGAATCTTACCCTATTATTCTATATATCAATATATATTTGTCGAAGAAGCGATATAATCCATTTTAGGTATGAAATGAAGCAAAGAGAATGCAGTGGTGCACAGACATGTTTAATGACAACAGACAATTACAACAACAAATAAAAATATTAAAGAATATTTCCAATGATACACTCAAGAGAATCAACTCATCTACTATCAAGCAAGGCAGAAAGACGTCTCTGACCAGAATATGCACCGTTTGATCCCTAGAGGGTGCGCATGTACCCAAGTTAGGAGGCTTTATTATGAAGAGAATGGTAAAAGTAGAGACAGTGATACTTAAATATCCTAACTAACCACTTAGTTGATTTTTGCATTTGATCAATTTTTCGGAAATTCTAGTTGTTTTGGTAACCTGTATATTGTTTTTATTACGTTAGAAGGATCGAGAAGATAATAAATATATAAAAACATTCAACAAGAAATTTAGAATACTTTTTTTAACTATACATTTTCTTCTGAGCGTAGTTTTTAAAAAAGTATCCTAAATTGCACTCTTATGATAATTCATACAGATTTTCTTTCAAAAAATCGTAATATTTTACATTTTTATGTATGCTTTTCATATTAATCATATTTAATTTACTTATTTAGGAAGAAATTATGACATTGGCGACATTTTTAATCGCCAAAGCATTAAACAAAAATGCACAAAAAGGATTATACAGCATCAGCGCCATAAATTTTTATATCAGTGATATATAATAAAAAATTTATAAGGCACAATATTTTATAAAATAATGATACTATCCCTTTTTGCTGGCCCTAGCGATAAGTTGTCAAATGACTCCAAACAAAATACCAACATTTTGCCACCCTGTTATTAAAACTAGCGTCACACCTCATTTTTCAGCTGTACTAGAAATGCTCTGTTCTAGAATTGTTCTTCAATTTTACTAAAAATTTCTTGAAACTAACTGATAACAACTAAAAGTTATCAGCTCTTCTCTTATCCACATTCCGTGTGTTGTCGCCAAAAATAGCGGTTTGGCAACATATACGCGTGTAAAATGGAATAGAACGAAAAAAATATACGTTAGTATTTTCTTGCTTTGAAGATTTGCTCTTAAAAGTTGAATTATGGGTACTTTTCCATTTCGCTGGCGCAGGCGATAAAGTCGCCAAAAAAGATACAACCGGCGCTAGAGGGAATATCTCCGCTGGTAACCTTTTACTGCTACGTTTCCAAAACATGTGACGGCCTTTTACTGTCAACCACTTTATTTCGACTCTTTTTTTCCCCATTTCATAATTTTATGTTATGTTGCTATATATACAAATTTAATAATTTGATAAAATCTCTCTAGAAAAAATCGGATTTTAAATATATATCTTAAAAAATAGTAATCGTAACAAATTCACATAAAAAATATTTTTAAAAAAATTATAAGATTTTGAAATATGCATACCCGATAAATTGTAATCTAATATAATACGTAAAATAAATGGAGGCTCTGGCACCCATCATTTCAAGCATAGCGTGAACAACAATTAAATAAATAAATTAAAAAAATTTTATGTAAAACAACATTATTTAAAAATTTTTATATGTATACTGTGTGTTGTCGCAAATTGGCGAATTAATTATCGCTTGGCGGGATTTGCGCCGGCGAAATGGAAAAGTACCGATTTATGTTATATTTTATGTATCTTTAAGAAAGATGTAAAAATATGTTAAATAAAAAAATTTTCGCAACGGAAATAAGCTTGACGAGTTTGCCGCCAAAAAACTATGTGTAAATTATGAAACAACGTATCAACTAATTCCTTTCGCGGCATTGTTTAAATAAAGTTTTTATCACCAAGAGTGCTGCTTTTCCTTTTTAAATGCTGAGAGTGGAAGAGTAATATGAAGTGACAACATCAAGTTTCGTCTTTGAAAAAAAGAGCTCACACATAAATTATGGGTTATTTTTAAATTCAAAGTAATTGCATCCTACAGTTTCAGACATTCTTTCTATCTTTTTTTCCTGTCCCAAGCAGCATTCTGTTCTCCTGAGAGAGAGAAACGCACTCTTTGAGCGAATTATTCTGAATATCAGCATCTGCTCGACTTCATTTCCATTCCTAATCAGAGATAGAGAAGTATCATTTTTCAAGGATTTCATTGTTCCGGCTGTCCATTTCTTATCAACGAGATGGTTTTTTTGTCTTTTAAACGACCTCGTTGATAAGAAATGGGTCGTTTAAAAATTCCTCATCTGCTTTAGCCACCGTCGCATAACGAGGTTGACACCTGAGCTGCTATCCTTCCTTCGTCATTTCCATAGAGAATCTAATACCCTATAGATTTTATGCATAACACTTCTCATCGCGATGGGCAACGTCAAGAAATCGAATCTCTGTCTTTCGAAGCACAAGGCCTCGAATGCATCTCCTCCCCTCCAGCTGCACGAGAGGAGAACAAAAAAGGCTTCCCAGTCGGCGAGCACAGAGCTTGGTGGAAAGGAAGATAAAATGGAGCAACATTGGTGGGGAATTGAATCGAATATTTTAAACGGTGTGCTCATTTAAATAACATTTTTTTAAAATCCAATGGCGGGCACACAAGGGTGACTGAACCCTATGTCACAACAAGGCCAGAAACTGCTACTCATTTGTCGTTACCCGCACCATACCACCACAAACCCGTTTATAGGGTAGGTCACATTCATACAACATCACAAGAAACACAGAAGGAAAGAAACATCCATGCCCGAAACGGAATTCGAACCCGGGATCAACAGCTCAGGAGTCAGGAACGCTAACCACTCAGCTAATCGGTCGGCATTTAAATCACATAAAAAGTTGCATTGCATCAAATCCTTTTTCCGTCGGAGAAATTTTATTAGAGTAGACATTATTCTTACCAACAAATGAAACATATAATCATCCGTGTTTTAATCCAATTACTTTTAAGAAGTAATTTTAGTAAAAGGTAATATTTTATAAGCGAATAAATTATTGTTGCTTGTAAAAAAAAAATCATTACTACACAATTACGCTTTTAATTTCCACTTAGTTTTGGTTACTTATTTTCAGTAAAATCGTAATAGCTTTTTTGTTTTCTACAGACATTGAAGTGAGTAATACTCCCAGCAAAGTAAAGAGCAATTCATTCAATTTTTATACAAGATAATCGGAGAGCAAAAGCATTTATACGAATTATAAATATAACACGTTAAGCAATGCACAGAAAAAAATAGCATATGTGTATATAATAAATATGCTATTCGGCGTTGGCGACGAGCGGAAACTGAATAGCCACTTCGAGAATATTGAAGATAATGCGCTGTACAAAAGAAAAATAGCATCCAATCAGGCGCTTCTCTCATTCAACGCCAAAAATATATTCTCGGTGGCAGCTCCCCTTGTCCCAGTCCAACCGATGAATTTCAAAATTAAAAAACAGGATTTTGGATCCTGGGGAAAGGCCAGTCAACCCCCTAGGCCTCTTCAGACCAGCCAATGAAGTCGCTGGCCAGCATCCGAAGAAGCTGTTGCACCCTTCCCTGTACACAGCTCTGAGGTGGGTTCTACCAGAAAGGCCAGTCAACCTCCTAGGCCTCTTCAGACCAGCCAATGAAGTCGCTGGCCAGCATCCGAAGAAGCTGTTGCACCCTTCCCTGTACACAGCTCTGATGTGGGTTCTACCAGAAAGGCCAGTCAACCTCCTAGGCCTCTTCAGACCAGCCAATGAAGTCGCTGGCCAGCATCCGAAGAAGCTGTTGCACCCTTCCCTGTACACAGCTCTGAGGTGGGTTCTACCAGAAAGGCCAGTCAACCTCCTAGGCCTCTTCAGACCAGCCAATGAAGTCGATGGCCAGCATCCGAAGAAGCTGTTGCACCCTTCCCTGTACACAGCTCTGAGGTGGGCTCTACCAGAAAGGCCAGTCAACCTCCTAGGCCTCTTCAGACCAGCCAATGAAGTCGATGGCCAGCATCCGAAGAAGCTGTTGCACCCTTCCCTGTACACAGCTCTGATGTGGGTTCTACCAGAAAGGCCAGTCAACCTCCTAGGCCTCTTCAGACCAGCCAATGAAGTCGCTGGCCAGCATCCGAAGAAGCTGTTGCACCCTTCCCTGTACACAGCTCTGAGGTGGGTTCTACCAGAAAGGCCAGTCAACCTCCTAGGCCTCTTCAGACCAGCCAATGAAGTCGCTGGCCAGCATCCGAAGAAGCTGTTGCACCCTTCCCTGTACACAGCTCTGAGGTGGGTTCTACCAGAAAGGCCAGTCAACCTCCTAGGCCTCTTCAGACCAGCCAATGAAGTCGATGGCCAGCATCCGAAGAAGCTGTTGCACCCTTCCCTGTACACAGCTCTGAGGTGGGTTCTACCAGAAAGGCCAGTCAACCTCCTAGGCCTCTTCAGACCAGCCAATGAAGTCGCTGGCCAGCATCCGAAGAAGCTGTTGCACCCTTCCCTGTACACAGCTCTGAGGTGGGTTCTACCAGAAAGGCCAGTCAACCTCCTAGGCCTCTTCAGACCAGCCAATGAAGTCGCTGGCCAGCATCCGAAGAAGCTGTTGCACCCTTCCCTGTACACAGCTCTGAGGTGGGTTCTACCAGAAAGGCCAGTCAACCTCCTAGGCCTCTTCAGACCAGCCAATGAAGTCGCTGGCCAGCATCCGAAGAAGCTGTTGCACCCTTCCCTGTACACAGCTCTGAGGTGGGTTCTACCAGAAAGGCCAGTCAACCTCCTAGGCCTCTTCAGACCAGCCAATGAAGTCGCTGGCCAGCATCCGAAGAAGCTGTTGCACCCTTCCCTGTACACAGCTCTGAGGTGGGTTCTACCAGAAAGGCCAGTCAACCTCCTAGGCCTCTTCAGACCAGCCAATGAAGTCGCTGGCCAGCATCCGAAGAAGCTGTTGCACCCTTCCCTGTACACAGCTCTGATGTGGGTTCTACCAGAAAGGCCAGTCAACCTCCTAGGCCTCTTCAGACCAGCCAATGAAGTCGCTGGCCAGCATCCGAAGAAGCTGTTGCACCCTTCCCTGTACACAGCTCTGAGGTGGGTTCTACCAGAAAGGCCAGTCAACCTCCTAGGCCTCTTCAGACCAGCCAATGAAGTCGATGGCCAGCATCCGAAGAAGCTGTTGCACCCTTCCCTGTACACAGCTCTGAGGTGGGCTCTACCAGAAAGGCCAGTCAACCTCCTAGGCCTCTTCAGACCAGCCAATGAAGTCGATGGCCAGCATCCGAAGAAGCTGTTGCACCCTTCCCTGTACACAGCTCTGATGTGGGTTCTACCAGAAAGGCCAGTCAACCTCCTAGGCCTCTTCAGACCAGCCAATGAAGTCGCTGGCCAGCATCCGAAGAAGCTGTTGCACCCTTCCCTGTACACAGCTCTGATGTGGGTTCTACCAGAAAGGCCAGTCAACCTCCTAGGCCTCTTCAGACCAGCCAATGAAGTCGCTGGCTAGCATCCGAAGAAGCTGTTGCACCCTTCCCTGTACACAGCTCTGAGGTGGGTTCTACCAGAAAGGCCAGTCAACCTCCTAGGCCTCTTCAGACCAGCCAATGAAGTCGATGGCCAGCATCCGAAGAAGCTGTTGCACCCTTCCCTGTACACAGCTCTGAGGTGGGCTCTACCAGAAAGGCCAGTCAACCTCCTAGGCCTCTTCAGACCAGCCAATGAAGTCGATGGCCAGCATCCGAAGAAGCTGTTGCACCAGCATGTTTCCCTGTAACTGTTCCGGTTTTTCAGAAACAGAAGAATTAAACATAGCTCTTTTTAGTTTTCTGGCGCTATAGTCAGTTAGAATAGCACGTGGGGTTCAAGGGAACAACTATATTCACGCGGCAGCTAGAATGCTGTCTGGTGTTCATGATTTTGTTCTGTTGAATATACAAGTTTTTGTAATGTCGTTTCTTGTATATAACTGCATAATAGAAGGTGTGAAGAATGCTCTCTCCGATCTGTTTTACGCCAGTAGGTGGCGCGGTAAGTCAGTGTGAGAAGAACCACCGACTAGAAAGGTCTTGTTATGACCAGTCTGCTACAAAAATATTAAATTGCTACAAAATAATTAATGCTACGTATTGTATTGAAATTATGTCAAATATGAGAAAAGTATTGTGTTACGAATAATAATATTATGTTACATATGAGAAAAGTATTGTGTTATATAATTAATTATGCTACAAATTAAGTATATTGTGTTTTGGAAATGTGTATATAGTTGTAGATAAATTAAATGTTGTGATGCGTGAAATTTGCCTACCTCTTGATTGATGAATCCGAGTCATTTTTTCTTGTGCTACAAAATAATTGAATGATTTTATTTATGGTGCATTAGACCGGGAAATGAGATACGTTTGGAATAATAAAGAAGAAAATCACAGGTAGGCAAAAATTTAATTATATGAAATTTAAGTGAAAAGAAAATTTTGTTACGATTTAAAAATGTCTACTAAAGACCTTGATAGATTAAAGCACAAACGTGCTATAGAAAGAACTATAACTACTAAACTTATATCCAAAATTGAAGTTTCTTTAGTTGATGAAGGAATTGATAAAAATGAACTTGAAGAACATTTAGAGGTTCTTATAGAAAAGAAAAAAGGTCTTAAAACCTTAGACTCCGAAATAGAAAATCTTATAGAAATAGAATTATTAGAACAGGAAATTAACGTAAGCGACGAATATCAGGAGAAGTGTATTAGAATTGCTAATAAAATTAGACGCTGTATTCAAAACAAAACAAAACTAGCGTCGACAAAAATTCGGTTGAAACAAAAAGTTCCGAGAATACTGCGAGCGAATGCACAAATGTTTCTAATGCAATAAAATTACCAAAATTAAATATTAAACAATTTTCTGGCGACCCTAAGTACTTTAATGAATTTTGGAATTGTTATGAAAATACAATTGAACAAAATTCTTCTCTTTCTAAAATTCAGAAATTTGCGTATTTGAAAACCTTTCTTACCGGACAAGCATTAAATGTCGTTTCCGGTTTTGAATTAAGTAGTGAGAATTATGACAATTGTGTAACATTGTTGAAGGATCGGTTCGGACGCAAAGACGTCATTATTAATACCTTTATGAATAAATTACTGAATTTAGAAAAGGTAAAAAATGTATCGAATGTTAGAGAGTTACGAAAACTTTACGATGAGTTGGAAATTTGCATTAGAAATTTAGAGTCCTTACAGGTGGCTTCGGGATCCTATGGACACCTTTTAATTCCAATTTTAATGAAATTATTACCCGAAGAGTTAGTAATTGAATTTAATCGGAATCGGAAATCTCATGAAAATACAGATGTATCTGAATTACTTTCGTTTTTGAAAAACGAAATTCAGTGTAGAGAAAACACTTCGCTAGTTTTAAGCGAAAAGAAATTTAGCTCCAATCAATTTAAAAATGTAAATAAAAGTCCTATGAGAAATTTGCCTTCAGCAACTGCTTTTAATACTCAAGTGAAATCCTTTAATTGTATATTCTGTTTGGGTCCCCATGATACGTTTAAGTGTAGAATGCCTGTACAAAACAAAATAGAAAAATTACGAGCTGAAAAAAGATGTTTTGTTTGTTTTAAGAAATTTCATCAAAGTAAATACTGTTATTCTAACAAATATCCTTGTAATAAATGCAAAAACAAAAATCATCATACTTCCATTTGTTTAAATAAAATAAATCCGAATGTTATCAGAGGTAACGAATTAATTAATGAAATTCCGAATCAAATCAATGAAATAAATGAAGATCACGATCCAACGGTTCGCGATTCAGAAATAATAAGTTCTGTCTCCAGTTGTGAGGAAAATTCCGAGACTTCGAAATATGTATATTTGCAGACATGTACAGTTAAAGTTTTTTCAAATACGAATTCTGCGTTCACGCGTATTTTTCTTGACAGTGCCAGTCAGAGGTCATTTATTACGCAATCACTGGTTAATACGCTAAAGCTATATCCGAAGCGATGGGAGAATTTATCTATTTATTCTTTTGGCATGAAACAGACAAATGAAAAAGCGTATCCCGTGGTAGAAATAAAAATAAAAAGAAAAAATGGAAGCACAGTGAAGATCGAGGCTGTAGCTGTGCCAGATATCACGGCAGCGAAACTCCAGATGCCTTCATTACAAGTTAGAAAATTAATGAGAGCAAAACACTTGGAGTTAGCTGATTCATCATACGCAGGAAATGAATTGCTGGATGTGGGAATTTTAATCGGTGCGGATCTGTTTTGGGACTTCGTGTTAAATGAAAGGGTGAGAATAAATAAAACCCTAATTGCTATAAATACCATATTTGGATGGACGGTCGTGGGATCGGAATTTAAAGCAAATGTAAGTTGTTCTCAAAATTGCATCGCTGTTATGAAAAATATAGTTACAGATGATTTAAAAATATTTTGGGATTTAGAAAATTTGGGGATTTCGGATAAAAATGAGGAATTGTCAATTAAGGATAAAGAAATAATTACGCAATTTGAAAACGGGTTATCATACAAAAATAAAAGATATGAAGTAAAATTAATTTGGAAACAACTTCCCGAAGAACTAAATGACAATTTCGAAGTTGCGCATAGGCGTTTCGAAAATTTAAAACTTAAATTAAGTAAGGACGAAAAAACACTTGCAGAATACAAAGGTATAATTACGGAACAACTAGAAAATGGAATCGTTGAAGAATGTAACGATAAGATATTAAATTCGGGATATTTTATGCCTCACCGACCCGTAATAAGGCCTGACAGCGAAACAACAAAAGTGCGTATTGTGTTCGACGCGTCATCAAAAATGGAAAATTCTAAATCACTTAATGATATGCTTTATCCGGGACCAAATCTAAACCCAAATATTTTAGATGTAATACTAAAATTTAGGAGAAACGAAATCGCATTTTCAGGAGACATCGAAAAGGCCTTTTTAAACATAAGTATTGCAGAAGAAGATCGAAAATATTTGAAATTTCTGTGGTTTGCTGATTATGCAAATGAACCATTTAAAATTATGAATATGAAGCGTTTACCATTTGGGGTAAACTCATCTCCTTTCATATTAGCCATCACGATAAAGTATCATTTAAAAAAGTATATTGACACGAATCCAGATTGTTGCGAAATGTTAAATTCTGTAATGTACGTCGACGATGTTTTCCATGGCACGGAAAATATCGAGCAGGCATTCGAAATTTCTCGTGATGCGGTAAAAATATTGAATGACGCGAGCATGAAATTAAGGAAATTAACTTCGAATTCTAAACAATTGATAGAACTATGGATGCAGGAAGGTCTTCTAAAACCGGGAGAGGACACTGCGTCACACTCCAAATTACTAGGGCTAATATGGGATTCTGAAAATGACATTATAAAATTAGATGTTCATACTTTGAAGGCCTCAGCTTCAATTCAGGAATACTCCACAAAAAGAACAGTTTTGGGAACTGTTTCAAAATTATTTGACCCTGCAGGCTACATTTCCCCCTATGTTGTTAGAATGAAAATTTTGCTACAAAAAATATGGGTTAGGGGGTTGGATTGGGATGAGCGACTACCTGAAGATATTGAAGTTGAATTTAGAAATTGGCTAAAAGAAATAAGCTACCTAGAAAACTTGCAAATTCCCAGAAGGTACTTTGAATATGGGAACAAGAATATGGACATAAGTCTTCATGTATTTTGCGACGCGAGTATTAAAGCTTATGGAGCTGTTTCATATTTTAGATATCGCAACGCTACAGGAACTAATGAATTTAAGACAACCCTTGTAATTTCAAAAAGTAAGGTGGCACCACTCAAAACCTTGACCTTGCCTCGTTTAGAATTAATGGGTGCGATTATAGCTGTGAGAATTTATAAATATTTAGGGAAATTATTTAAAGATCTAATTCAAGAAATATATTTTTGGACCGATTCTGAGATCGTGCTACATTGGATAAAAGGAACATCCAGGGAATGGAAACCCTTTGTCTGCAACAGAATTATAGAAATACAAGAAAAGTCTTGTCCGGCAGATTGGAGACATTGTAGTGGCAAAGAAAACCCAGCAGATTTATTGACCAAGGGGTTAAGTGTCGAAAACCTTAAAGAAAGTAATCTTTGGTGGAAGGGACCTCAGTGGCTTGAGGGTCCTTCTGAAAATTGGCCAGTCCAAAAAATATCAGAAAAATACGATGAACATCATGAGAGACGCAAAACGGTTTTAGTAAATCAATGCATTTTAAAATCCAGTGAAGCTATTATCGACATTAAAAAATCTAGTGATATATCAAAATTTGTAAGAATTCTTGCTTACGTTAAACGATTTGTAGCTAAAATTAGAAGATTACCGGCGGAAAATGGTCCACTTACCGCTACTGAATTACAGGAAACAGAAATCTTTTGGATAAAGAAGATTCAAAGAGAAAACTTTCCATCGGAAATTAAAAATCTAGAATGCGGAAAAGATGTATCAACGAGTTCTAATATTTTATGTTTAGCTCCGGTTTTAGATGAAAATGGCATTCTACGAATTAAGGGAAGGCTAAGCGAAGCTGATTTTATGATAGAAGAAAAACATCCGATATTACTTCCCAATAATTCCAGATTTACCGAATTACTTGTGCTACGTGAACATCGTAAAGCGTTACATGTAGGAGTTGCCGCAACGTTGACAATTTTGCGACAAAAATTTTGGATTCCTAAGGGACGACAACTCGTGCGGAAAATAATCAA
This sequence comes from Latrodectus hesperus, assembly GCA_037975125.1. Classification (NCBI taxonomy): domain Eukaryota; kingdom Metazoa; phylum Arthropoda; class Arachnida; order Araneae; family Theridiidae; genus Latrodectus; species Latrodectus hesperus. Next base: position 43,802 of record JAJQOW010000349.1, on the reverse strand, counting down.
TAGATGTTTGATTTGCAAGAAAAGTGTAGCTAAACCGGCGAAACAAATGACAGCACAGTTGCCGAAGGATCGCATAGCTGAAGCTCCTCCATTTAGCGTAACGGGTGTGGACTTCCACAGGACCAGTGTATATAAAATGGGAGAAAGAAACTAAAAAATCGTATATTGCGCTTTTCACATGTGCAGTCACAAGGGCTGTGCACCTCGAATTAGTTTCTGATTTGTCGACAAACAAATTTATGTTAGCAATACGAAGATTTTTCAGTAGGCGGGGTAACACACGCATATTTTATTCTGATAATGCTACTACTTTCAAACGTGCTAACAAGGACTTGCAATATTTTTTCAATATAATTAAAGATACAGAATTCAAGAATTTCATAGCTTCTGAAGGTATAGAATGGAAATTCATAGTCGCACTTGCGCCATGGTGGGGAGGCTTCTATGAGCGTTTAATGAGAAGTATCAAGCAACCTTTGAGAAAGATTCTAGGCAGAGCTCAACTTAATTTTGAGGAGTTTATGACGGTCCTTGCCGAAGTGGAAAATGTGTTGAACCATCGTCCACTCACCTATGTGTATAATGATGTCCATGAACCTGAACTATTAACGCCTGCTCATTTTCTGCTCTCTGGACAAAAACTTCAATATCCGTGTAATTTTGCAGAACTTATGGGTGTTAATTCCACAAAACAATCCCTAGTTAAGAGCAAGCAATATCAAACGAGACTTATCAGCCAAATTTGGATAAAATGGAAAAACCAATACCTCCTTGATTTGAGAAATTCTCATTATTTGGGAACACCTGTCAGCAATAAAAATTTACAAGTGAACGAAATAGTGCTCTTAGAAGGAAAAACAAAGTCAAAGTTCTTATGGACTTTGGGTCGAATTACGGAAGTAATGAAGGGGCGTGATGGACTGGTGCGCTCGTGTGTGGTAAAGACTGAAAACGGAGAATTCTGTAGACCAGTCCAACTCTTGTATCCCCTCGACTTTCCAGACTCATAAGACTCAAGAAAAAAAGAACTATGAACTTTATATAACGTCTTTTTTTTGTTTGTTTTCATTGTTTTGTGATTTTTGAAATATTGATTTTTCTATAATTGTTAATAATTGTAAATGTTATAATGTTGTTTTCTTAGTATCATTTCAGAAAAGTGTGATAATTTGTAAAATTATCAGGTGGGGAGTGTGAAGAATGCTCTCTCCGATCTGTTTTACGCCAGTAGGTGGCGCGGTAAGTCAGTGTGAGAAGAACCACCGACTAGAAAGGTCTTGTTATGACCAGTCTGCTACAAAAATATTAAATTGCTACAAAATAATTAATGCTACGTATTGTATTGAAATTATGTAAATATGAGAAAAATATTGTGTTACGAATAATAATATTATGTTACATATGAGAAAAGTATTGTGTTATATAATTAATTATGCTACAAATTAAGTATATTGTGTTTTGGAAATGTGTATATAGTTGTAGATAAATTAAATGTTGTGATGCGTGAAATTTGCCTACCTCTTGATTGATGAATCCGAGTCATTTTTTCTTGTGCTACAAAATAATTGAATGAATTTATTTAGAAGGTTTGTGCAGGAATGTCATTCAGTTAAATTCACACTACATCGCAACAATAGCTATAAAATGTGGAGGGATAGCGCAGCTTGATAATATTGGTAAGTTAATCATCACACTATTGACATATCATGATTTGTTTTAAAATAAATTTGTCAACAAAGAAATACAAATTTATAATACTATTAAATTATTTAAAATTGTTTTCTAAACTTTAATCAGTAATTAGATCTTAAATTCAAATTTTGTTACATTGCTTTAAAAAGAGGTTGTTTCTCCATCCTACAACATACTTCCTTGTGCAAAGAAGCCGAAGAAGCTGTTTCCTGTACACAGCCCTGAGATGGGCTCTACCAGAAAGGTCAGTCAATCTCCTAGACCTCTTCAGACCAGCCAATGAAGTCGCTGGCCAGCATCCGAAGAAGCTGTTGCACCCTTCCCTGTACACAGCTCTCAGGTGGGTTCTACCAGAAAGGCCAGTCAACCTCCTAGGCCTCTTCAGACCAGCCAATGAAGTCGCTGGCCAGCATACGAAGAAGCTGTTGCACCCTTCCCTGTACGCAGCCCTGAGATGGGCTCTACCAGAAAGGTCAGTCAACCTCCTAGGCCTCTTCAGACCAGCCAATGAAGTCGCTGGCCAGCATCCGAAGAAGCTGTTGCACCCTTCCCTGTACACAGCTCTGAGGTGGGTTCTACCAGAAAGGTCAGTCAAAGCTGCTGGTCGAAGCTGCTGGTTTGTATTCTCTCCTAGGACTCTTCAGACCAGCCAATGAAGTCGCTGGCCAGCATCCGAAGAAGCTGTTGCACCCTTCCCGGTACACAGCCCTGAGGTGGGCTCTACCAGTTAGGTAGAAGCAGCCGAGTGGAGTCTTGGTGATTCTGAAGCAAGAACCCAGCAGAGCCCCAGAGATATCATTTCACTTAGAGGACATTGCAACCAAGCCCACTTTTAACGTGCCCCAGCCGTCTTGGAGTGAACACAGCGGTTCTACGGTTTAGCTGGCATTCGAATTCACTGCCTTCCGATCATGAGAATGACACCCTCACTAACCAGGGCACCACGGCCGTTCCGAAGAAGTGTCTCCACCACCTCACCAGAGACGAGCTCTACCACTTAGGTCGAAGCTGCTGGTTTGTATTCTTGGTCATTTTCAGACAGAAATCCAGCAACAGACCCCCAACACTTGACCTACCAGCCACAGAGATATTATTTCCCTTGGAGGACATTGCGAGCACGATCTGTTTAACTTACCATACTATCCCTTATTGATTCCGAGGATATTTTAGGTTGAGTCGGGATGCCAACCCACCAACTTCCGACAAGGTGAACCACTGTCTTTCCGAGTAAGGAATTCCCGCACTGAGACTTCAAAACAAACCCCGACGACAAATTAAAATTTTCTTTTAATTTGTAATGCGGCCACCTAGGGCAATCAGTGTGCTCGTATTCCTCAGTAACACCTCCTTCTCCGCAACAACTGCATCGAAAAGAAATAGATTATATTAAAGTAAAGATATTATCGGCTGCTCATTTAGGGCGACCCAAGCTTCTACGAAGTGCTTCGTCATTTTGGACCACAGTAAATGGCGATTCAAATGCCAGAGAACACAGAACATCTGCAAATGCCTGGATGCTCATCAACAATAAGCAATATGACCTTCACAGAAGGCATTACTCTACATGAAGGTCAGCAGACACCTGTTCGTGTTGCACAAGCCTGCTTCCTGTACTCAGTTGGGCTCTATCAGTAAAAAAATACTTTCTCCCCAGGAACAAATGTCACGGAAATATATTTTTAAATGACATAAGTGTAGATATGCAGGCCATTGCAGACGCTTAGCAACGTTGCGGCTGGAGTGATTTTCATGAGTAGCGAATTATCTCATGAACGTTCCTTTCTGAATATTTGTCTAAAGGACCGTGAACATAAATGCTTCTATTGGCACCAGCCCAGCATTAGGCTCTAACAGTCAGGTAGGTGGGAATCTTCTTTGATTAGAAGATGGGACTTAGCAGGCCTTCTAATACTTGGCCACCTGGGGCTTGAGCAGCTACCAGGCGCGTCGGCAGGTGGTGGATAGCCGAATGTCCTGTAGAAATGACAGGATAGCCTTGAATATAGAATCAGAGGCCGTGAACCAGCTCCCGTGAACCCTGGTGTTATGCGACCCGTGCCTAGGGTTATTTGGCACCGCGGTAATGCTGTCTTAACGGAGCCTCTAGTTGCTTAGTGAACTTCTAGAGTAATTTGCCTTGCTCAGTAACTCAGGCAATGCTGGGTGGACTATCATATTACCTGAGTTTATTGTTATCTTGTGGCTGAAAAGAGACAAGAAATAACAAACCTTTCTGCATTTGCAGGTGAAGCCTCTAAAGTAGACCTTGCTGAAAAAGACAAGGGAAGTCAGAAGCAATCTAGTGAAGGGGCAGCAATGAATCCTTCTCAGGAGGTAGAAGTGACCTCCAAACCATCTTCTTCTGCTGAAAGTCAGGAAGCTAACGCTAGCATGACTGACTCTCTGACCAGAATCATTTGTGGATCATCAGCGAGGATTGCTTCTGAAATTCTAAGATGCTCTAGGCAGAAGATACGTTTAATCGTAGGCTTCATAACTGGGCACTACTATTTCAGAAAACACCTCCATAAAATGGGACTGTTTCAGCAAGACCCTATCTGCAGGAAATGTCATACGCAAGAGGAAACAGCCAAGCATATCATTTACGAATGCGAGGCTCTTGCCCTCCCTAGATGAACTTCTTTAGGCATTATCCATACTAGAGAGTTACACTTAGACTCCATGAAAGGGTTATCGGACTTTATTAATAAAGTGGGTGACCCGAATAACTGGAACTAGGAAACATTGGGTTTGGAGTTAATGGTACAAAATGCTGATTAAAGCAGAGGGGCCAATGACATACAAACCCAACCTTAAGAAGAAGAAGAAGAAGAATACTTGGCCTGCCACCTTTAGAGTTATCATTTCACTTGGCAGAAGTAGACCCTAAGGACTTCCCTTAACCGCCTTTGGTGATCACAACGGATCTTTTGTTAATGCAAGATTTGAACTCACTGCCTCATGAGAAAGACGCTAGTCCATGAAGCCACCACAGGCTTGTCATTTAGTTGTGCGCAAAGTGATTACATTTGGCAAAACAAACACTACTGGATGCTGGGAAATCCTACAGATATTTATCAGATTCGGTGCTCCTTTACTTTATCATGAACAGCATTCTCACGAAAATAGGTTCACAGGTGCTCTGTATTGAAGTGTTGATTTAGGGTAATCAATTGTAGACAGTTTGTTTTTCAATGGACGACGCTTCATCACACCATTTGGCAAACATCGAACGATATTTCGCAGAAATATTCGAACAGTTGTCGACTTCGGTGGTTGAGTTCGAACGACTCAAAGAATCTCCACTGGATTTCTTGGTCTCAGTCTCCCGACAACCTTCGATGGTGCATGGTGCTTGTCGTAACCATCCAGATAATTGATGCAAATTGCACTTGCAATGTAATATGATCTAATTTTTGTATATGTAATACATGATTCGTATAATTGTCTTCCTTGTAAATAGTATTGATCTGTAAATAGAATAACTACAGTAGCAAGAATGATAAATTGTAAATATTTTACTAACAAAATCTGTAAATAATCATCTTTTGTATTCTAGACAAACATTTAAACTGGATTGTATTCAAGAATATACAGGGTGATCTTTTTTAAAGTGACTGTGTTTGGAGCGTCCTGTAGCGCGATCTAATAGCCGAAATGACGCCAAACTTGTTATTTAGACTCATCAAGGCATGGGAAAATAAATTACGTAAAAATGTTTTAGTTCAAAAGTCACCGCTAGGGCATTTTGTGGCGCTGCTATAGTTTACAATAACGAGAATTAGCATAAAACGCAAGCATCAAAGAAAAATGCATATATTGTGTGATGTCAGTGTCAGTAATAGGGGCTATAAAAGCAAGTATAGTAGAAAGCTCCGACAAATAATCTCAGCTGAAGTAAACGAGCTCCAGTGGCCATGCCTCTCACGTTACCGGAACGTGCGCTTATGTTGGAGGAGTATCAAATTTGTCTATTCTAAAGAACAACCTAACAAACACTGTGCGGAATATTCCTCGTGACATGTTACGTTGGGCTGTTGGAAACGCTGTACGCAGAATGCACGGTGTTATTTCTGAGAACGGAGCTCACGTGGAATGTGGTCTCATTTCTCACCGGGAAAGTTAATGTAATAAATAAACATTAATAATTTAATTGTACGATTGTATGTGTCAGTATTTCTCTTTTCTCACATTTTATACATTGTAAAGCGCCAAAATGACCTAGTGGCGATTTTTGAAACTAAAATTTTTTTTCACGAAATCATTTTTCCAGTGTATTGATTTGTCTGAATACCAAGTTTGGTGCCATTTCGGCTATTAGATCGCGCTACAGGGCGCTCCAAACACTGTCACTTTAAAAAGATCACCCTGTATATGCTTATGTATCTCAGCATATGAATTGTTGCCCCAACTTGTAAAAGTCCTATTGTTCTTCAATAAAGCAAGCCAGTGTGTTCCCCGGTGCTTGCTTTGGCCCTACTCGTGCTCACAGGAGATGGTATTAGTTTACATATAGTACTCACGAGGTGCTTACGTCGATGATTTTCTTGATATAGCTCTCCCACGAAATCACAGGAGTTTTGAATTGATTTAGTTTTTGTATCGCACTTGCGTAAATGACTTACCTGCCATGGCAATATGATGAAAATACTGGTTTGACCCGCACCACGATTGTTCGATTCCCCCACCCCACCCCCTTCATTAAACTTATAATAAATAAATTTTTAAATGTAAATCAAATTAAATATTAACTATATTAAATTACTTCCAGCTTTTCTAAATTAAATTATTCATGTTAAATATTTTTCTTAATTAAAATGTATAAGACTAACATGAATGATAGTTAAATAACTCAATAATAAATTGGAGGTGCATGCAATGGCACAGGAACTCCGCCGCAAAGGCAAACCCCTCGTCCTTGTCGTAACCAAAATCAAGCGATCCTTTCGCGAACTAGTTCTCAAGAAGCAGTTCCTTCTTCAGAAGTGACCAGAAAAAAAAAGCAGTTTCTCACACCAATAACGCTCCGTGGTGACTGATCAGTCGGAAGAAAATCGTCATTTCATCTCGCGTCAAGTCAAATAAAGTGCCCCTAGTGAGTTGAATTAACTAAGGGGCTGCACGTGGAAAGTGAAATGAAATTTATGAAAAATTCCACTCTCAATCCAATCAAACCAGAGAGATAAAATAAGTTTAAATATGTAAAGCTTTTATATATCATTATTTTTGTGGGTTCACGGAAACAAATACTAATATATAAAATACATTTCTATACTAGTATTTGTTTTGCTAAATACACAAAAATTGTTTTAAATAGTGCAAATTCTCATTAAATACTCTTTTGATATAATAAAACAAATAAATGATAATAAAAATTTTAACTGAAAATTACTCTTCAAACCGCAATTATGATCAAAACTAAGCTACACAAGTAATAATTCACATCAAAATCAAATGATAAAAATAGTAAATTAAAAAAAAAAAAACTCTAGGCTATAAAAACAGTAGATTTTACATTTTTACTTTACTTTAGAGAAAACAATGTTATAGGGGCTGAGCAACTACATGATTACCAAATTCCACTTTTTTAATTAAAAAAAATACCAAGTCTTAATCAAATATAGCAAAATTCTTTATTTGCAATTGTTAATATTGGATCAACATTGATGCTAATCAGAAGAACAATTAAATAAATGCAATGTTTTTAAAAATTATGAAAATTGAAAAAATAACAAAGCAACTCTAGAACAAATTATTGAAAAAATGAGTCTTTTGATAACGAGGCATAAAAAAGCTTAATTTTTCTCAATCATAAATACATTAAAAAAAATGAAGTGATGGATGTGTATACATTTAATGTGAAATATGTTTGATGCTTTATTATTTCATTAATAATCGTCTAAATTGTTAATTAATACATCTGAAGCATAATCAAAACAAATTCATTGCAATAAATAAGTTTTTGATATCTTAATTGCATGTGTTCCTTCACTATTGATACAAATCAATTACCTGTACGTGTAGAAAATACCCATTAATAGAGACTGGATGGTTATGAAAAAAAAGCACACAAATACATTATAAAGTATGAAAAATTTTATTTATAAAATTATACTAGTACATATTACAAAGTAATAAACCTCAGTAACATTACATGACATGTAAGCAGCTTGGCTACAAAAGTTGTATGAAAAACTATGTACAAGAAATAAAAACTAGAAATATTTAGATAGCCGAACAATATTAATAAATTAATCACTGAAAAACTATCATAAAAATATATACATAATTTAAACTCTGCTATTAAAAAATAATTACAATACACGTTTTAATGCTCTGTTATTTTCAATGACATTCTAATTTTGATTTTAATTCAAAGTCTACGAATATGAAAGCATAACATTTTTCTGAAATAATTGAAAAGCTGCAGAAATCATTACAAAAGCTTATTAAATACTATTTAAAAAATAAATTTCTTTTTTTAAGTTTAATGATGAATAAGTAAAAAATTACAATAATTAATAATCTATTATTAGAAATTGATGTGAAATTATTTAACTTTACAATTTATTCTGAAATAAAATGATTCACTGCCTAATTTTAAAGCAACATTTATGAAGGCGTAAATAAAGCAAATTTAGGAAAGTTAGCCCACAAAAAAAATTACTTTTAAAACAAAACTTTAAATGAATAGCAGAAATAAATCAAACCCCAGAAATTATTCACCAGAAACATGAAACAGACATTCTGTATCTTACTTCTCCATCAAATTTTATATTTTATTTTCAAAAGTTAGATACAACTTTCCCACTCATATTGGACTACAGTGAATTTATTACAGTGAAGTTAAATTTTTAAGCTACATTAGTTGTATTCTAAGCAGTTTATATTTTTGATACTCATTATATTAATTTATCTCTAATAGAAGTATAAAATTTCTTAATAAAATAAATGACCACTACAGATTATTCTTCATGAAATAGCAACTGAATTTTATTTTTGAAATTTAGAAAACTGCGAGTGCAATTGTATTTTTTTAAAACAGTATATTGTAAATTTGTTATTAAATTTTTACTTAATTGACAAATAATTGAAATATGCTTTTTGAAAACAGCGTTTTTAAGTCTTTTTCATTTAAATTAAGATTAAAAACTAAATATTCATACTAAGAAGCCATTTTGATATTTTCTAATCAATAATTCTGAGTTATCAAACTCATGATTAAGCACTTCATTCAACAAGCAAAAAACACTATTTGATATACAATATTTTTCAAAAAATACTGAGCAACTGTAAGCACTACATAGAGACAAAACATTTTTTTACCACTTAAAGTGTTCAATGACAATAATAAGTATAAGCATTAATTAAATCACTTCTTATTTAAAACACAAATTACATGATTTTTTCTAAAATGCAGTAAAATACCCTGATTTTTGTATTTAATATAAATGCAAAATTTTACTGAAACAATCACATGTAAAAGTACTGGAACTCAAGAAACAAATGCTTAAAAAAATGTAATTTATGGTTTAGTCAAAGATATCAAAAGCTTTATAAAACTAAAGGGAATGTGTGTAATCCCTATAGAGGCACTGAGTGGTAAAAGTCATTAGGCTGTTAAATTTTTAGTTTTACCAATATAACAGAGAGCACTTAATATTATAAAAAAAAGGAATACTTTAAATCTAAAGAAAAATATAACGATGTACAATAACCACATAAGAAAGTGATTAGAAAACAAATGCAATGTATTACGGCTCTGCTCAACAGAAATTGGAAACACAATTCACAAAGAAGTAATGAGTATAAAATATGGAAGCACAGCAACCATATCTAAAAAATTGCTTTGAAATGGCACTTAAAAATGCTATGACAAACAGCCAGCAAACAAGCCTATCAGAAAGGCTTCACTGTGAAATGTAAAGTGATAGCACAGACACTGATCATAATTTAAAAAAAAAAGCATAAAACATTAGAATACAAATAAGAAAAAATTATTTATATTTTAGAACAAAAATACGGGAACTATTCATTAAATATTTAATGCATTTAAAATTGTCTAAAAATGACAATTTAAAAGTACAAGTATATCAATCATTACAAAAATTCCAATATGGTTTTCATAGATGGAGTCCCACAGTATACTATACAGACAAATAGCAAAATTTTGTTTCTAAGTATTACTTGCATCTGAAACAAAAAATGTCTTTTGCCTTTCCAGAATTTAATATTGATAAAAAATAAAAATATTATATATATATATTGTCTATTTATATACACTTTTTATAAACAGTAAAAGAAGTAAACTTTGTGAAATTATGTTGAGCATAAAAGAATACAAGAAAAGGATAAAAATTATAACTTGTTGGAAATGCTAAACTTCATCTATTAAAATAGTGGTGTTTGGCAGGACTTCCTTGAGAGCAACATAAATGTAATGAAACATGTCATACAGAATAATAGGGCTTATATTCTTGAGTAAGTTTGATTTTCTTAAATTTGACTTGTTTTCTTAAACTTAATTTAAAAATCAGTCAGAAATTAATGCAATTATCTAACATTTTACAAAAAGAAAAAAAATGCAAAAATATTTTTAAGACGTCAAAATATTTTTAAGGCTTTAAAATAATTTTCAAAATTTCTCAAATAAGCAAAAAGCAGTAAAAATTTAAGTAATTATTCATTTGAGAATTTATTTATTATCAAGGTACATTTTTCCTTTAACCTTCAATTAGTCAAGTTAATGAAGTTTAAAATTCTCCCATAAATTTATTAAAAAATTGAAACAATCATTTTAAACATTGGAATTAAACATAGCTTAGAAAAAAGCAACATAAGTTTAAAAAAAATTAATAATAAATTTAAAGATTTGAAAAGTTGTGCTTTGAACATCTGATTCCTATTTGAATAATCTAGTCTCAATATTTACGAAATACTTTAAATCCTTCAAAATCTACAAAATAAATTCAGTGAATAAATAAACATTAAATTTTTTATATTGAAATGTTATAAACACTGGGAAAAATAAAATGATTGTAAATATCACAGACATAGAAAATACAAAAAATGCCTAGTGGGAAAAAAGAAACGAAAACTCATTTTGATCACAACTAGTGGGTTGTCTGACACAAACCAGCACATTTAGAAAGAGGAATTTTTTAAAAAAAGTGACAGATTGATGAACAAAATATGCCAATCATAATTAAATATAAATTAATGATCAGTGCCTATTACGTAATATATGCTATGAAACAATAAGTAAGGCATTAGTGACATTGCAGCCGCTGGAAATCGAATAACTGCAGCCACTTTTATTTCTCAAAGTAGTTATTTATACATTTGCAAAATAAGATGCATTCATATTCAAAAGAGAAACCTAAATGGAAAATTTAAGAAAATTATTCCCTTTAAAACTTTGACACAAAATTTGTTGAACTCTGAAGCAAGATATTGTCAAAACATATATTTTTTAAGAATGTCAATATCTTGGTCCTATAAACACTAGTCAAATAAATATGGAACAAAAAAATCATAAATGGAAATAAGTAATTACCATTTTAAAAATATAATAAGCATCACAGTTTTATGGACAGTATCGTACGTCCAATACAAAGAAAAAGAAGGAACTGACAATGAAATACTAAATAACTGAAAAATTGTGATGAAAGATTAAATCGAGTTACTTAAAAAAAACATATATTAAGAAAAAACAAAATTATATATTTACAAAGAAAAATACAATTTTAACATCTATGTTGATCTTCTTTGTCATCAAGATCAATTTAATAATAATTTATGAACATCAGATGTACTTTCTCTCAGTCAAGTGTTAATAACATTTATTTGTAGACTCTTACATCTAAATTTAAATAGTTTTATTGATTTTCGTGCAAGAGTAACATTGATAAAGGTGTTTATGTTTAGGAAATTTAAAATTCACATATACAAAGCTTTTGAAAAAAATTAATTTTGAATAAATTACTTAATATTACACAGGAATGAGATTTGCTTTAGTTAGAAAACAATTGTTATGAAATGTTGTTGGGTTAAAATTCTAGAATTAATTAAAATCATTCACCATTTAAAAAGGCTAACACTTACAATAAGTTTATGTAGGAAACTTAAAATTGCAGGATGAAAACCCCTTAGATGCACCACAATGAATCATCAAATTTGCACATTTTTTTAAATATATACTTTTGAACTTGTTATTATATTTTTACAAGTCAACATATTATAACAGTAAATAGTAAATGCATATAAGTACAGCAATTTACACACACAGAGATACAAATCTCTCCAATAACAACCACCAACAGCATGAGTATTCAGAGAATTGGCAGCAATTATTCCAAAAAGTCCAGTAGTTAAACCAATAATAACAAAATTGTTCTTTACAGACATTTACAATGTATTACAAGCTCGATTACTTAACTTTTGATGAGTGCATTTCGAGAGGATTTCAGCTTATCAATGCGCTTTTGCAGATGAGCATTTGAAGTTTCCAACTCCTCAATGCGAGACTGGGCTTCCCTGAGCTGTAGAAAGAAATTGTTTTTAAACGATGAAGGAAAATTTTTTTTTAATATAATAGCTAAAGAAATGTTTATAGGAATATATATAATGCAGTGATTCATAAAAGTAAATGATTGGCATAAATGTAGAAACAGTTTGCACATAGAATACTATGCTATATAACACTAAATCACTTGTTCCTCAAAGGTGATTTTTTTATTTAGTTATTTTTTTTATTTTTTATTTATTTATTTTTGCACACAATTAATTAGACAGGCACCTACAGTTTATAGTCTCACTTCCAGCAGTCAAGACTAAAGTAGGAATAAAAATAATTCAGAAATAAAAATCAGAATATTGCACAATATTGTGTAAAATTAAATGAACTATATTTAATACAAATCAAATTGTATATAGTAAAGAGATTATAGGAAACACAAAAGGCAAAGCACAAAAATTAAACATTAAATGAAAAAAAGATTAATTGTATATTTTTTATTTTTATAAAACTACATGGAGATAATTTAACTAGTTTTAGTGAATAAATCTGTTTAATAATTTTAGAAACGGAATTCGTACATCCAATACAATAGATTGCACTTTTTTTTCTAAAATTTTTGAAGAAAATATTGACAAAAATGCAGGCTAAAAAATACTTAATAATTTGTTCTATGGCAGATTTTTTAAATGAAGAAAAAAATTAAGAAAGACAGCAATACAAATTTGGGAAATTATAATGACAATGTAAACTCATACACTGCTGCTGAATAAAAATAATGATTTAAATTCAAGATATTTATGTAACAATCATTGATAAAATGCTATTACGGCAAATATAAAGAAAAGTTTTGAAGTACAAGAATCCTATGAAATGTTTATCATCATTTGTGCAACACATTTATGAAGTTCCTAGGGACTACTTAATGAACTACTTAATAGTTGTTCTTGTAACTACTTAATGAAAAACACATTTCTCAATGATTAATGAAGTCCTTGTACAGAAAGTATATGCAAATTTAAAATACAGCAAAAAATTAAGGGAGGAAAACAGAGCTCTTGTAGCTTAAGATTTTCTAAACATGAAAATTTATAGTATTTTTTCAGAATTATGATATTACCTTTTTTTTAGTAGCCGAACAATTTGCTTTCATTTTAATTAACTTTACAATATTAGTTAGATCTAATTGCTGAATATGATGTTGCATTCTTGATTCTTGTTTATTACAAGCCTAATTTTATTTCATTCCTTTGAACACAATAGTCTAAATTTTAGCTCTGAAATTATGATAAAAATTATGAAATTTAAAGAATTTTAACTGTATCTATTTTAAAATTAAAGAGCATATGTTGATTTTGGAAAAATTCACTGGTTAAGCTAAGCTTTGTTATACTAATAGATGTTGCAAATTCTTTCAATTCAAAATTCACATAGGATGTGAATAATTTTTCATATACTACTCTGAAGTCTTTTATTTCAATGGAAAAAATTTTACAGGTTGATTTTCAGACACATAAACAACTGAAATGTCTTTGTTATTCACTTAAATTTTAGGACCATCAGAAATTTTTCTGGGGAAGAGATGTAATAAATCTGACTTTAGAATGCATATGTATAACTGTGTACCCACATTTAATCTTTTTTAATCAATTTCAGCTATTAATCTCTGGAAGAATAATTTGAAAAACAAATCAGAATATCACTAAGAAAATACCTCTCGAAAAATTTTTCGTTTCTCTGCCTTTAAGTCATCTTCAACTTTTTCTGCATTTTCAGTTGCAGTTTTGTACCTAGTAACTTGACTCTCTAATCTAGAAATCTATAGAAAAAAGAAAATATTAAGTTTCTTTCAAAGGGCATAAGAATGCAAATGAAATAGTTAAAATCTTAATCAACACGCATAAGATAAGAGATTTGTGTTAGAACTCTTAAAAAACCATATAGCATAATTTTAAAGATAAGAACACATTAAAAAGCATAAAAGTTTCAAAATTAGAATACTGATGTTAGAATTAATTAAAATGAATACATATCAGTTTTTTATTTATATTTTTATATATAATATTACTTTCTTATATGAAAAGCAAAATAATTTTAAGGGGCAAGAAACATTTTATCATATAGAAGACAGAAAATATCTTTTAAGCTGAAAATAAAAATGATCATATAAACTTTGATTAAGTTTATATGATCATTGATTAAAAACTCAACTATAACTAAAATAATTTCCACATAAAATTTTTACTATTTTTAATTACAAATAAGCTTTTTTCCCCCTTTTACAGCATTAAGAACAAAATATATGTACAAAAATTTAAATTGTGTGAACTTTAATAAAATAAATCATATTTCTAACAGAAAAAAATAGAAACTATAATCTACTACAAATCTTAAGCATGAAATGTGAATTTAAATCAGTAGAGTGCGCCTTTCATTTTAACCAGAGCACGACGAAGGTGAAAGTACATCATTGCTCTAAGACTCTTCTGATAGATGTAACTACCAAAGGATCCACTCCCTCAATTTTGACTTTGATCTGTAAAGGGAGGAAATTTTCTCCAGACCATTACACCAACAGTAACTGCTTAACAACTAACCACAGGACTTTTGATTCCACATATTTAATGAGCATGTATATCATATTTACTCGATGGGTTTTTGGTGGCATTGGGAATGGAATCCAGCTCTTCCAGACTGACGGCTGATGTCCTAACCATTAGGCTACCATGGTTATTTTTTTTCTAAGGCACAACAGCCTGTTACAGGACAAGGTCATTCCTAATATTTGTTGCCATCCGGTCCTATCCATAGAGAAGCTCCTCCACTTTTCTTTATTTACCAGACTAAAGTCCTTTTCTAGCAAGTCAAGCCACTTAATAGGTGGTTTTCCTTGCTGTCTGTTTCCCATGAGATTAGTAAAGATAAACTTTTAAACTGGATTTGCATTATCACATCGAAGCAAATGCTGGAGTCATCATTAGCCCATGGAACTTTATGACTTTAACAATATCGGGTTGCTAGTACCTTAACTAGATTTCAAAATTAAACAAGGATTTTTAGGCATTGTTCTCATAGACTGCACCAAAATTTCTTAATATTTTACGTCCAAAAATTAATTATAATGCAATTTAGTAATGACCCATTTACTACTATATAGCAGGATTACTTTAATTAGTATTTTAATTAAATTACTTTTTGTTTTTAAATTAAGAAATCAAGAGTTTATTTGGTTTTTGAGGCCATAATAGCATTTATTTGACATAACGAGCCTGTTTATATCTCTGTGGTGAAATCATTCATAGCGTTAATGATAGTTCAAGATATTTGAATTGTGTTAATATTGTTTAGGTTAACCAATATAATTGTAATCATTCAATATCAGATAATTCGCAGAATACACATTTAATATCTTTTGATGGGGGAGGAGGGAATATCTAACCAAAAAATGAATGGATTTGAAATTAAATGGGTATAAAATGAAATTAATGTTAAAATTTCTTCAATTTAAAAAAGAATTCACTTAATATACACTATATAATATTATTTTACATTTCATTATACACAAATTCATTTTTAAATTTGTAATATTATCACTGACAACTAAAAATCTAATTTATTTCATAACATGTTCATTAATTAGATTTAACATTATTTCTTTTTCGATTCAACTGTCTCTAATGAGAATTTGAATCAATAGTAGATGATATGAATCAAGGTGAATGCCACTCAAATGAAGCTTTAAAAAAATAATTGAGTGAAACAAGAAATTTCACAGAAATGTGTTTTTCGAAGTAACTCCTACATTGTTGTGTGGTTAATTACCATTATCATATAGTGTTTACAAATATTATTCTGAATTTCAATATTGAATTATTTTTTTTAACATTGCATTGTGTATTTATTATTTTCTTTTTCCCCAGATTCAAACCTGAAAACAAATGCAGAAACTGACTTTGTTTATGTTATTAAAAATTGCTTTTACTTTAATCTTAAAATTAAATATTTTTAAACATACAAATATTATTTCAAATATTTAACATTACTAGAATAATTAGTATCCACATGGTATTCATAATTTACACTAATTAACTAATAAAAAAGTGGTACCACAATAACAACTAATTGGCAGAAAAATAATAAATATAAAAAAACATTGAAATATGGAGGAAAGTTTTATTACTAGGGCGGTCTATTTTGAAACTTTGAAAACCTGTTAGTTTATTCCTTCAGCATGACTTTCATAATCGGTATTCGTGTTATAGGTTTATATTTAATCTTCTCCAGCACGAGAACTCATAGGATTTGATTACTTTAACTTTGTAAATTTTTAGTCTCTAAGATAGAATAGAATGCCAGAGTCTTATCTAGCAGCATGGGATTCACGTTCTAACCATGGCATTTTCCGTAACTGTTTCTCCCACCCCTCAATGTCTTCTATCTTGTCCCCTTGCTTTCTCTGGAACCAAATTATCGGAAGTCCTGCGTTAGGACAATCTAATTTAAGGGGGAATAATGAATGCTATCTTATGAAAGAATGAAATATAAAAAGGGACTTCAGGTAGGGGAAAAATAATTAGTCAATTTATAAAAAATATCCAGCCAGAGAGAATACAAAACCAATAATCTACCTGGAAAAAAAAAATCGAAGATCGTAAATTCCCTTTTCTTGAATGTCAAACAAGTTTGAAAAAATTATTGTATTTTGAAAATGTTTTTGTAACTAAGGAAAATAATTCATGATTTTCATTTCCACATCTTTAGCAAAGATATCAAGTTTCACCATAAATATTTTAATATTTTTAAACATTGTTAAAATATGTAGTCCATGACCTCAAATTTTTTATTTAGTTCATTAAAATGCTGAGTGATGTTTCAAAAAATATTAAATCATTTAACAAATATATATTGGATAATTAATTGGAACTACTGCCTTTTTCAATTTAAAGGGCTTATTTTCTTCTAATAATGTCACAAACTGATGAAAAACTTGACACAACTAAGCCATCATACATTGTCATGTGTTAAAATCCCTTAATATTGGCATTCTATTTCTTCTAAGAAATGAGCAAATTACCATTTATTAAAAGCTCTTGCATTTATAAAATTGGTTACTTTTATTATAACTAATTTACATAGGAAAATATTTTTAAACAATGCTTTACACAAAATACTTTCTAGTGCATTATAGAATGAAATTCAATTAGAGAATGTGAAATATTTTTCTTAAGATACTGAATAAATCCAATGCCTTTCCTTATCATATTAAGTGCTCTGTGTTGTTACAGAAATTATTCTCTTAAAATTCAATATCCATTTCTTTAAATGCAACATCAAATTCTTTAAGTGCAACATCGAATTCTTTAAAAATATCAAGACCAGTACACCTTCCTTTCACTGTCATCAGCTTTATTAACTCTTATTTCATTATAATTTCAGACTTATACAGAGAAAAAATTGCTATTTGTTCATTACCATTTACATCTCTCATCTAAAGCTATTGAATACACTTCTGCATAATTTAAACAGTTATGCATTTGAGAAAATTTTTTCTCCAATTCTATTACTCAATTTTTAATTATATTGGGACTTATAATTAAGTCTTTTTCTTTCAAATTAGCAAACAATGTAGGAATGTATTCTAAAAATGTTATTTATTTTATTTACAAACTTTCCTTCTGAAAGAAATTTTTATGGCAAGAATTGCAATGGGTAACTAACTAGTAAACTAGAAGCTTTAATATTACTTTTTTGAAACCAAAAAACTTTAAAAAGTATAGCTTTGAGAAAAATTCTCTTTTACTTTTGTAAAAAACGCTTTTCTGTCTTCACCTATTAAAAGGCCAAGATTAAAATAATGAAAAATGGCAATATTGTACAGGGCTACAATTAAAAATATTTATATTTAGAATATAACAATTTGAAAAGAAATTCTTTAAAAATACTTAATATGCATACACATTACTTATAAATGTGTTTTAAATGGGTGTCACATAGTTCAGCATTGGTGCAAGCACATCACAAGTTGCGAGTCAAAAATTTCTAGATATCTGAGAAGAGGGGTAGGTGAAAAAGTAAAGCTTTTATTACATTCGTTAGTGGGTAAGGTATGAACCGATAATGTAGTCTAGATGAAATAATGAACTGTTGGTCCTAAGAATCATTAGTTCTACATTTGCGATGACATGAGAATTAGTAGGTTATTGTTTCTACAAATTACAGCTCCAGCATAAGTATTGAAAGTAACAGATATGCGGATGGTGCATATTGGCTCCTTACAAGGTGAAGCCACTAGGGGAAGATACAGGTGCTCTGGAATTATCTTTTTACAAAACATCTTACAAAATCATTCTTACAAAACTGCATTTTATTGGAAGAAAGTGCTTTAAATATGGTTATTTTTTTTGGATTGTTGATTTTTTTTCAACAAACAAAATGTGAGTAAAATTATTGTGCTTTTGTGTCAATGTAGAGCTTGAAATATATAAAGATAAATTATCTCCACAAATTAGAAAATCTAAATAAACCTGAAAATCTGAGTAAACATGTAAATGGTTGAGTAGTAGTTGGATCAGTTAAAAAGTTAACACACAACCTATATCTATGATCTAAAGTTTGCATGCAACCTATGCCCAGTGGGTTAGACACTGACTCACAGATTATAGATTCACTATCACTGATCTAGAATATATCTTTGGAAAAGAGGTTGCGAATCTCCTCTCCTTTAAATAGGAAACACTTCTCTGAAAATCAACCGGTTTTTCTTAAATTTTGCGCTAGAGCAGTCTACTTCATGGAAGAAGGAAATGAGGAATACAGGATGTAATCTTATGGGAGAATGAAATATAGAAAGGTAATCAGGGGAAAAAATGGGTAATTTAGTTAATTACCCAAAAATATTTATCCAGTGAATACAACAATTTTCATAAATTTACTAAATATAACTAAAAAGAAAATTTTTTATATCACAAACTATAATATTGCACAAAAAAAGTGTAAAACCAAATAAATTTTCTTTTGCCACTTATTTTTTTCATATTAATAAATTTATTTGAAGTAGGGAATAGTATTGCCAAAAATTTTTAAGATACAACTAAATCCTTAGAGTTAAAAAAAATAAATAGATAAAAGCAATAATCTAATTTGTTTCAGTTTTGAAGGGTTCCTTAGGTATGCAAGAATTCTGTATTATTATAGCAAATTGATGACTTCCTAATAAACTAAATCAAATAGCAGTAAAGTATAGAAGTAGGGTTTGTATGAAATTTGCAAAATAAGTATTTATAAATCAGAGTTTGATATAACATATATGTGTGCATGAAACAAATCCACGATGACATGTTTAAAAGGTATACATAAATATGATCATAAACCATATAAATACTTATATAGTTTTATAGACTATAAATTTTTTTCCATCTACTAAAAATGTTAATTTATCACTTTAAAAACAATCTTTATACACATTAACTAGTATAACCATTAGATATATAAATATCATTAAATATATAAAAATAAGAGAGAGGGGGCCCACTCTAGTCCTACATACTGCCTTACCATGGTGAGGAGATGGCACTGGGCAGAGTGGGTGAAATACAAGGGGAGTGAATTCTCCTGGAAGCACCCAAGGCATGAAGGCCAACCCACTATGTACTTAAAGCCTGTGTGTTCTGGAGCTCCAAGCCAGACTTCTGGCGCCAGTACTCCAGGTATCTGAGCACAGAATTCCACCCATAGCAGATAAACAACAAGGTTATTTGGGTGGTCCAACATAATATCAAAGTAAATACCCAGAGGACTCCTAGATTTGGGGTGGCAGTAAAGAAGATCAAACTGCCCTTGCTAGATTCTTTACTGGTCATCTGTTATCAATGACTTTTGTTGGTGGTAATAAACACTTCAAAATTTGAACCATGTGTTCTGTACAGGGTTTCCTGTACCCATTTTGAATGGGGCTCTTCAGGCAGGAAGATCCCCTAATGGTAATATACCTCTTCAAGATGAATGGGCTCATGGACCTGATCTAGCTCTGCTGATCAGATATTCAGAGAGACATGAAATGACAACATGTAATTTATATATTAAATTGCAAGGAAATTAAAAAATGGTAGCATTAAATTATTAACTAGATAAAAAAAGGGTAGTTAAAATACATAAATAAAAATAGAAAAATCACTTCTTCAACACATATGAATTATCAAATCTTCAACACATATGAATTATATCAAGATATTTCACTATTAATGCAAAAGCAAAATTCGATTACTTTTTATTTAGAACTATAATATATTATAGAAATGAAATAAATTTTCAAATTAGACATTGCAGCAAATTAGTAATGCTTCAAATAGAACTGTGTGTAATCTAGTGGGAATTCATTAAAAACTTGTTTTAAAATTTTCTTATAAAAATAACCTTTTCAAGAAACTTCAAAAAATAAATTTAAAAACTGAAACAAGGACATTTTCAAACCAGTAATTTAAGAAAGTCCAGAGTGAAAGCTCACTTCCAGAATTCGAGTTTTCTGAAAACCCTTTGAAAGTTCAAGGATCAAGAAAAAATTCAATTCAAAGAATTATTCTAACAATTCCAGAAATATCCAAACTCTGTGTAAGATTTTATATGTCTGCAAAAATTTTTAATTTGAAACAGATTTAAGTTAGCCCTACTATTACAATTTATACCTCATTTCAAATGCTAATAATCTACCAAAACCCAACACTCAGTGTCAATTAAATGCAGAAAAATATAAGTAGATTTAAAATGTCAATGACACTAATATGAAGATTTTTAACTACTTCAACTAAACAATCTAAACTCTTAAAAAACATATAGAGAATATCAAGAGTGTATACCATAAAACTGCTTACATGAACCATCAGTTTTTTCTAAAGAGTTAAAATTGATAAATTTTAATCACAGATAGTCAAGAAACCTGTAACAAAATTGCACATTCGTCTGAAAAAACACCTCAATATGAAATAAATACTAAAATTGTGGTGCCTTGAGAAAGAATCAATAGGCATGCCGATATATGAGTTAGCCACCTAAAATACAAGATATTCACTCTTTAAAAACTATACCCTATTCTCTCTCCCTCTCACACACACACACACACATATATATAATCTTGAAAGTATATAATTTGTTCTATTATGAATTTATCCTCATTTTTTAGCATCATCACTAACAGCATGAAGGTGTACAATATTAAAACAAGAAACTAATTAAGCTTAAACTGCCTAATTTTGAGAATATATTGAAAACAGATATTAAAGTATAAAAGCAGTTCAATTTTTTTTTGCAAATAAATATAAGTAAATAGGAAATTAATGAACAGAATCTTACATTGCTTTGTAAAGTAGTGATTTCCTGTTCTGATTTTTTCAGCCGAAACTTATAATCACTGATTTGTTTGTTAGCTTCTCCTAAAATTATAAAATTGTAATTAAAAAGAATTTCTTAATAAAGGACATTTAAATTAGAGAATACATAATTTATTTTTGTTTAATTCTTAAGACAAAACATTGTTACTAATTTATATTTATTAGTTATCTAATCAAAATAATACAGTATTTCATTTCTCTAATTAATAGCATGTGATTAAAACTAATTAATTTCAAAATATTTAAATAATTAACTTTTTTAAAATATTATATTTTCAATTAATTCTAATGCAAAAGCACTTACGTTGAACTTCTAAGATTTTAATATCAGTCCCATTAACATGGTTGTGATTAATTCCAGAATTCTCCATTTTAGATAATTTCTGCCTTTCTTCTTCTAAATCCAAGCGCAGCCGATATATCTTTTAAATATAAAGAACAAATAAAGTATTAATATATTACTTTAATTTTATTGGAAAAAATAGCTTTTAGAATTTAAAATATCACTTATTTGATTAAATGTACTTTTTTTGTACTGTTGAATGAAATATAAACACACAAATGGGGAAGGGGGTACAAAAGAAATAAAATTTAAATTGCCCTTGACAATTTAAACTACCATAAAGTGGATGTCTTTTTCATTTTGTTTTTCTCTTCTGTCTTATTTTTAAACGTTTTCAATTTTAGAAGCAATATTGCTAAAGATTTGAAAACTAATAATTTAGAATGACAGGTAATTTTCATGATTTTAAAAGCTTTTACAAATGGAAAAAAATTATAGTTAATACTACTTTATTACTGGTAAAAATTGTGAATGGATTTTTCTTCATCGCCAACATTACTCAGACATTTGATGATGAACTTCGCCTTGTTTGCTGCCATTCGCGATTTGAAGGCAGGCAAGAAATTAGTCGAGAAGTAGGAATTATGGCACCATCTCAATATGATGTGACGTAGATGAAACATTCTCTGGCATCATGGATATTTTAAACCAATGAGATTTGTAATAAAGTGGCATAATCATGCTCTCAACTCGAACAAAATAAACAATCACTTTATGGTTAATAATCGTAACTTTTTTTAAAGAAAATTAAGTTGTGCATGTGACCACTCAGTAATTAGTAACAGCAATGTTGCTATTATTTAAAATGTTTCTGTAAAAATATAATAGAAAATTTGAAATTACCAAGAAAAATTAAGAAATCAATGTAACATTTGTGATAATCATGCAAGATGTATTTAATAGCATTCTATAATATTCTCCAAAAGAAATAAAATTACTTCTTAAAAAAATACTGGTATTGATATTTTCATCTAATACACTAGGTAACAAAACAATTACACTTTTATACTTGTAAAACATTTACGAATAATTACAATATTTAAACTTTTTTAAAATAGAAACTGCTTATACAGGAACTTTTAATAACTTAAAAATCTGTTGACTGTCCATTTTTCATTTAATTAACTCTTAAATAATTTTCAAGAAAAGAAACCAATTTTTGCATCATTTGGATTTAATGATGTAGACGTATATTTAATAATAATTCTAAAATCTTTTAATAAATATTGATAAAATTTCTCAACATGTCTCAGAATAAGGTTCAAACAGAAGCAATCCACTCTGATTTTGATCTTTCCTTTATTACATTATTATGTATTTAAATAAATTTTCTATGCATCATACTATGTATATGCAACCATTATTCAGCTTAACTTTCACTGCAAGTTTTCTAAAATTAATCTCTAGTGTTTTATACATTATATTGAATATGTTGTTATATAAACTATCTTTGTTGAATTATAACATGTTTATTGAAGCAACTCTAAAATCTCCACTTTGCATAAAAATTAGAACTGTTCTTGTGTCATGCCAGTAGGTTTAATCTTTAAGTTATACGACTAAATATAATAGAAAATTATGTTTATATATATCATTTTTATTTCTGAGTTGCAATTTGAACAAAGATATTTTTTAAGCAAAAATAATGCTTCAAGAAATTATCTAGAAATAATATCCATTCAAACTGAAAGCTCAAGCTTGTTCAATAGTCATAAAATCTGTGGACTTGACATTACAAGTTTTTATATATTTAGGAGTAGAAAACTTTTTTTAATTTATGACAATTTTGTATTACAGTTGAGATTTTATCACACCATGTATGCATTAATTACTTAAATTATTTAATAAAATTATATACCTCAACATAAATTCTAAAAATTTTAAAACCACATAAACATAAAAAATAATAAATTATTTTAAGTAAAAAATATGAATTGACACCTATGAAAACATCTTTTCAATTTATTTGCAAAAAACTATGGGACAGTAGAATATTAACAAACAGCACATTAACAGGTGAAATATATATAAACACAATAATAAAAAAATAAGTAAAAAAGGACTTTTTAAAATTTTTTGTCACTTTTTGAAAGTTATTCAAAATAATGAAAATAATTTACAATAAATTACTTAATTTTCCATGAACTTATTCACTTTTATAAAGATAAAGTAAACTCAAAATAATGATAAAATAAAAAATAATAACTAAGCTAACTTGAAAATTATTTTTCTTTACTGTTATATTTTAATATTTTTAAAGCTTTTATTAATGTGCTGACTTTCATACATTTTTGATATTTTCATAACACTTTTATAATAAGAAATTTAACAGCCAATAACTTGTAACTGAATTTTCCAATTTTAATTGAATAATGTAATTAATAAATAAAAAGTAATAATGAGAATACATTTTAAGTCACGTACACTTGAAATTGTAGCTTCACACATCTGAAAACATTAATTTTATCACTTTAAAACGAAAATTATTTGGCATTCGTTGATTGATATCTTTAACCTGTATGCTGAAAAATAATCATGATTGCAGATTCATTTTGTAATTTACAATTTAAATATCTTTGAGCATTACACTTTGAATCAATTACGAAAAACAAGTCCAGATTTTACATTTTGAGTATGCAATAAAAAAATTACAAATTTGTCTTTTTTGCTGGGGAAAAATTCCAGTTAGAAATCCACTTTAAATACTACAGTTTGTATTACTTTCGGATATATTTTGTGCACTTCTCTTGTTATTTTGGAAAGTTTATGATTATGGAGAGGAAGCATTATTTATCAGAGGATGAATATACTCAACGATAAATGAACCAATCAGTGATAGAGATGAAAGTAATGATTCATTAGATAGAGTTAGAAAGTGATATTTCTAGTAATTTTGACACAGACATTTTGTCAGAGACTAAGCTCGCTGAATGCTTGCCCTCTACATCTCATAAAAGTTTGACTCAAGATGCTTCATCTTGAACTCAGAGCTTAAAGAATTGCATTCCCATACATTAACTGAAATAACAGGAACAAATTCTGTAGATTATGCAGAAAAATGAATTGATTTCTTCCATATTTTCTTTGATGATGATCTTTTAAATTTGATTGTTGAAGAAACAGATTTGCTCAAAGCGTTCCATCAACTTTTAAATCAGCCAAATTTTCAACTCTAAGTATTGAGATCATAAAAGTGTTTTTTTTTTTTTGGAATAATAATACCAATGAACATTATCAAGAATCCTAATTTGAAACTGTATTTTACATCACATGATTCATGATGAAATGAACAAGATATTCATACTCCGTTTATTTTTAACAAAGTTATGCATAGATTTACATTTCACCTAAAACAAGAATGCTGAAAAGTTTGAAAAAATTAGATTAATGGTTGAAAACTAGAAAAATAAGTTTAAAAGAACCTACAATAATGAGGAAAATATTTGCATCTATGAATCCCTTTTTGTTTGGAAAGGATGTCTAGGCTTTCGCCAGTATATTCCATTGAAAAGATCACATTACTGCATAAAAATATATAAATTATATGAACCAGTATCTGGTTATGTAGAACTTAATTTATTATGGTAAAGATGTTAAGCAGTGAGGGCTCTTACGGAGAAAGAGTAGTAAAAACATTGACTTTCTTCAGAAAAGGTATAATTTATATTTGGATCATGTTTTCAATTCCCCATCGCTTGTGGAATATAAGCATCCTGTAAAAACTATAAACTGCAAAACAATAAAGAAAGTTAAAAAAAGGATGAATTGGATGTGATACAAATTGGCAACAAGAACATTGTTTTCAAAGAAAAAAATCAAAGACGTTTTTATGCTAACAATCATACATGAGCCAGAAATGGCTTAATCTGGAGTTAATGGAGAAGGCATTTTAAAACCAATGTGTATTATTGATTACAACAAAAACATAGGTAGTGTAGACATAGGAGACAAAGTTATAACACAACATTTATGTTTTAGAAAATCGGTGAAATTGAACAAAAAATTATTTGGGCTTATATGGATATAAACATATTCAATTCCCACATTCTGCATGACAAAAAACGCACTTAAAAGCCCTTTCTCCAATTTAAGATGAAATTAATTGAGCAAACTTTTGAGAATTATGAAAATTATAGAGACGAAAAGCAGTATCCAGTAAGATCTATACAAGCGGCTATCTGATTATCTGGCAGGCATTTTTCGATCCGTAATCTGAACAAAAAAGAAAAAAAACCATAGAAAGTGCATTGCTTGTTCAGAAACCAGGCTGAAAAAAAAAGAAAAGCACAACAAACAATTTATGCTGGCAAATCATGCAATGCAGAACTTTGTGTTGCTTCTTACTTCGAGAATTTCTACACTCAGCCTTCATTTTAAATTTTGCTATTTCTTGTAAATAGTATTGTCATATATTTTTTTATAGTTTGAAAGCATATTAACATGTCTTGTCAATTAAAATTTTGGAGTAATTAGAATAGCACTTTTAAAACTTACTTCTCAAAATCACTTTTTTTATATATTTTCATATAAATGAAAGGGAAAACCATATTAAATTTGAGTTTTAATGTTATAATACAGATTACATAATAATCTAAAATGCTACAAAAAACTACAGTGGTTGGACATTAACTTCATTATTTGCAATTTTTTCATACTTCGATCTAGTGGAGCAAAACCCTTGTCCTGTAGTGTAAGTCCTTCCCGTTCCGCTTCACCCTAAGTGCGCTTCTAAAATAAGGGTGCCCCATCATGAAAATGTTAAGGACCATCTAGCAGTACTTAAAAATCCTAAGTGTTCATAAATTAAATATTTATAAAATCAAATGTCAACTGTATTTAAATATTTTTCATCTCTAGTTTAAAATAAATTATTGGTAGATAATACTGAAACAGAAATAAATATTCTGTTCAAATATTTTAGAAAATCAACTTACTTCATCTAATAATTCCTGTTTTTCTTCAATAAACTTTTTTAACCGCACATCTGAAAGAAAAAATTGAATAAATAGAGAAAAAAAACTATGCAGTTAAGATAGAACAAAACATTTTCTAAAAGATAGTTGTCTATAAAATTCAAATAATAATTGAAATTAGTAGTAAGCTTTACCAACAAGAATGCATTCGTTGTATTCCAAATTTTAAATTGAACCTAACTATTATTTCAAATAAATCAATATTTAAAGTCTTGTTTAAAATCTTAAATAGCTCAATCAAACACAATCATTCTTTGAATTTTTTTGATTTACCAAGTTAAAACATTAAAATTTTAAATTTCCAAGATTGATTAAATAATTCATTAATAGAAATTTTAAAAAATCCTGATATTTTCTGCATTTTTTTTCAATATTTAAATGCTACTGATGTAGTTAGATTTGTCACTCTTCAATATTATTTGAATACAAATCTAACTCGATCAGAACCTTAAGTTTTAAATAGAATTCCAAATTGCTATGAGTTGTAGGTGGAATTCAACCCACAAACTGTTGAACTGAAGTTCAGTCACTTAGCTGGTAGTTCATCTAACTGCTATTGATATATTTTGTGATTACAGCTACAATAAATGTTATTAATCCTCAAATATTAGTAAACAATTCAAGCAAATAGAAGTATTATCCACTAATCCTAATTAAGTTGCATCAACATACAATTGAGTAATTATCTTTTAAATTGATTTCTGAATATTTTAAACAGGTGTTTCCACTGTTCTCACCTAAAGAACCATTACCCACTTGATCTAGCAAATGTGCAGATTTCTGGGGTAATAAAGCTGCATTAGAATACTGTTTATTCTTTTTCTTTGAGGATGTAATGGATGAATAGTCTTCACATATGTCCCCATTTATCCCATTTTCACCGACTAACACAAGTCCATGATCCTGTCAATAGAATTTCAATTAAAATAGATCAAAAAGTATTGTACATACAGTTTACAATTTTCAGACATTTGGGGAAACAAACATAAAGTTCCAATGTAATTAAATGCTTCTTACCTCTATTAATTGGTCCCTTTGTTTTAAACTATAAAGCAGACACTCATTTTCTTGCTTCATATTTTCATAATCTCGCTTCAACTGGTCATATACCTAGATAAAATTGAGTTTTTCATGTCAGTTAATGAACTTTTAAATAAAATAAAATAAACTGACAAATTAATCAATTTAAAAACTTAAAAAGTACCTAAAGCAAGATTTTAAAGAATTTACTTTTCACAATATGGTTGAAATATTTAAGAACAAATGACATTAATATTTTAAATATGAATACAGGATAATTAATGAATATTAAAGTTGAAAACACACAACTCTATAAATAAATTTTATATAATACACTATATAATATTTAAAAATTATAATAAATATCATTTTCTAATTGGTCTAAACATCTGCATTAGAAAACTTAAAAAGACACCCACTCTTTTTTTCTCTCTGTATTCCTTCTGAGACTGATTTAAATGTTCCTCCATTTCTTCAATTTCATCTTTTAAAGTTTCCACTTGATAAATGTAAGCAGACTTTTCATTGTCTAACTGAGCATTACTTATCATGGCTTTTCTGAACTTTTCTTCTAAATCTGCTAATTGCAGCTGTAATAAACAAGAGTTTTCACCATGCATTAACACAAACTAGATGAAAGTTATTGATTGGATTTTTTACTAAATAGCATTTAAAAAGAAAAAGGACTTGGGACTTTTCCTCACATGTTAAATAAGAAAGCAAAATCTTATTAAATTCAATCAAGTTTACAAAAATAATTGCATTTTCAAAAATATATATATAAATAAATAAAAATAAAAAAGGATAGAGATTTAATAATAATATACAGGGTTCGTACAGATTTCCAAGAATCGAATTCCAGGAAACATCGACATTCATGTTAAATAATTTTTATTTTATTCTAAAAATTGTTCTTAACTAAATATGCATATAATTATGTACATGCAATATTTTTCAATCATTTCTGTAAATAATTAAAATAAATAATTGCGAACATTAATGAGACTATTTAAATAAACATACTTTTTTTTAGCACAACTAAATTGGCTTGCATTAGCACTGTCTGGAAACATTGCTTGAAAGAGGCAATTTATATTGTTACAAGAACTGTAGCTCAATCCGTTGTTTAAAACTTAAAGGATTCATAGAATTTCATCCTTTAAAACTTCTTTTGAAGAAACAAAAGAATCTAAAATTGCAGAGTATGCTTTGGGTCCATAATCTTTAACAGGATCAGCAGAAGTGAAAAAATCATTTAAATGAATAGATTTTTTAGCAGATACAGCTTGTTCTAATAAATGTATAAGCTTTTTCACTTTCATATGGGATTTAATTACTGATTTGCCAATATTTGAAATACAGAAGTCTTTTTTGCAAAACAGACAATGGGCACGTGTTTTTTCTAACCCACACAAAAGCCTATCATTGTATGGTTTTTCCAGAGTCCACTGGTCATTGAAAAGACACTCTCCACCGGGTATATTAAATAATTTATTTTAGTTTTTATTTCCTTAATAAACACATTTATCCCGATTCAATTAAATTATACACAACTTTCATTAAGGGAGACATGGAAATTATGTTTTAACTCAAATATTTTATATTTAAATATTAATATTCAAAGAATTTTATACAATATAAGGAAAACAGCAGCAAATAGAAAAAAAGAGTTAAAATCGCCCATCTTCATTGCGCAACATATTTTTGTTTGTTGATTACTTCACTTCACTTAAATCTAAATACTAAACTGAATTATCATAAAATTATTGTACCTGAACAAGATCTTGAAACCGTTAATACAAAACAACAGTTAAGAATACAAAAAATTTAATATCGATCAATATTAAAAACTAATACTAAATTTATATTTTCAACAATTTTATTGAAAATTTTAAAATATTAAAACAAAAAAATCAAAAATTTATATTTTCTAGAAAAAAATTAATGCATCTAGGATAAGAGAAAATTCCAGGAGTAATTCACGATTTTCAAGGAGTCAAGTCAAAATTCCAGGAGTTGTACGAAACCCTGAATACATAATCATGCAATATACAAGATTCTGAAGAAAATTTTTAAAGAATTTAATTGTTCACCTCATCAAGATAATGCTAAATGATTAAAAAACAAGCTATATTTATTGAAGAGAAATATTTTATATGTGTGAACAGATAATATATACTTTTAAGCATAATTTCATATTCATACTGGAAAAATGCACACACACATTTATACATATGTATCCATATACATATAATATATCTAAACTGGAAATAAACAGAAACTTGATTACTGACTTACTTTTAAGTCCCTCCCACTTAAGCATGATCTTAATTCTTTTAAATCAAGAGCATCTGTTGAATCTTCACTACTTCTTCGAGAACTGGCATACGAAGAAGTGCCAGACATATAGGAAGGAGTTCTTGCCTAATCAGCAAAAGAAAAATTGCATAGATATTTGTGTGCACTTTAATGTTATTTAATAAAGCAGAGGTAAGCAAATTAATAAGGTATTCTGAAACTTACATCAGTTGCAGGACGGCTATTGCGCACAGCTTCTCCTGTAAGTAATTCATACTGCCTATCACTCTGTTCATCAGCCTAATGAAAAGAAAAGAAGTATTTAAAAAAATTTTAATGTTTGGAAGTAGTTAGTCACACTTTTTTCTTATTTTTTAGTAAAAGTTAAGCAATAAGTGAACTTTAATGACTAGAAAAGTCCTTTTACTTTTAATTACTCAATTATTTTAATTTGATTCATGTATAAAAATTTCTGAAAATTAGGACACTCATTGGCAAACATTTTGCTAAAATGCTAAAAGCTTCATGTGAAGTTGCTATTTTTCTTTACTAGAGTAATATTTTGAAAAGTTAATTTCACCAAAATCTGTAACATAGATATGGAAATTGTAAGCATCCAGAGGTTGGTTTGTTTGTTGCTCAACGGCACACGAGGGCTAATTAGATCGGTACCTATGGTTTAAAGTGAATTCCGAACTACTACAAACATCCATGCCCAAGGTGGGATTCGAACCTACAAACTGTTGAACTGAAGGCAAGAGCACTAACCATTCGGCTGCCAGCTCGGCTAAGCATCCAGAGGATTTGGTTATATTTTAATCTGGTCTTGACAATAAAATAACACTGTGAAAACTATAATAAAATATTATAATAAATTTAAAAAATAAAACAAAAAATAAAGACAATATACTAATGGAATCACAGTTACTTAAGAGTAATATGAAATGATAAAAACTACTATTGACTTTTTTATCTCATAAAACATACTGAAATTTGTATTCATTGCCTCATTTCTAAAATGATTTATTTAAAAAATTAAGAACTTTGTTTTCTATTATTCTGCTAGTGCAAGTTAACACATCTAGTGACACAAAAATAAATAAGCACCAATACTGGTGAAGAAATGTAATTAAACTGCATACAACATGAGTCAAAGATGGAACAGCATACAAACATCCAAGGTATACGAATACAAGAATAAAATTTTCTGATATTCAACAGTAAGAACCACCAAAAACTAATGGAATTAAACTTCATGCTTAAGTAGATGCAAAAGAATAAAACATAAAATTAATAAAGGGAAAATAAAGCCAACTTCGTTGACATAGCTGTTTAAAAATGCTTGATAGATACGCTTTTTCCACTCTATTTAATTTTACAAAAAAATTTCTACTTTCTAGTTGAAATAAAAGCAAGTGCAATTCGATTACAAATTCGAAATTCCCAAATTTAAAGATGAAGTTTTAAATTAAATTAGATTTCTTTACAACTTCTTTTGATTATCCTAAATTGGTAACTTTCTGTTTGAAAACTTTTAAGCCCATTTCATTCCTGCATTTAGCTTCTTTACAACCAGAATCTATTTGAAAACAAAATCAGAAAGGAATAAAGTTGTATTCTAATAAGTAGTTTTTCATACATGTACTAACAATTTTATTGCAGGCTAGACAATTCTGCATTAAATTTTGAGAAATCAAGGATTGCTGTGGATGGAGAAATGGTACTTGTGTACTTTGACACCACAAATCATAATGGCCAATCGCAGTTGTAAGGCATTTTGGCATCCACCACGTAAATTACCTCCCAGACTTTTCATATATAATGGGCTGCTTCATGTGTCACAAAGAAGTAAACCTGGAAAACTCTAAAGCAGCCACCAAGACTACCATGGATGTAGGTACCCAATATTCACAAGGAGCCTTTGCTCCAATCACTATTACAAGGTTGAGCCCTTATTTTCATTCACAAGGTTTGGCTTTTGGTTTTGTTGATCAATCAGTGATATTTTTTTTTCTGTAAACGAGGGTCATTTAGAAAATGACCTACATCCACTTCCAATGTGGAATTTCAACCCACAAACTACTGAAGACCAAAACCTTAACCATTCAATTGCTAGCTTGGTAAAGAAAATGTTGAAATGATGTCATCAAACAGACAAATGTATCAATAAAATTATAGTTACACAGAATTTTCATATTTTTATGTGCTATCTATGAAATTATATACAAGGTTTAAATGCTATTCTACAAGAAACCTGTCTTCAATGAAGTGCAAAGAGTAACAGAATTGGAATCTATTACTCATGCCACTTCTCATAAGAACAGCAAATGAAACATTGCTTGCTGTTGGCAGTGATTGGGAATATGACCATATTCTCCCTCACAAGGTTGCTGGAGCTTATTGCCTTGGAAACTTCATGTCACTCTGACATCCAAAGTTTGGCATGGATGAGAAAGCAAGGTGCCAGCTTTGATATCAATCTCATAAGTTGACCATGGTTGAAAATAACGAGGCTTTTTGCGACACGCCTTTGCTTGCCTGCATAAGGCTTTTACTTAAAAACAACAGATTTGAAATCAGCTACTCTTAAGTCAAAGTAAAAAAGACTTAAAAATCACACTAACAATTTATTTCTATCACGTGTGGAAAATTCACATATTTCGATATGAAACTTCTTTGTTGAAAGAAAGAGATACATCTCTGTGCCCTCCTCATGGCAATTCTGAAGCTAGCATATTTTTCTCTTGCAGAAAACTGCTGACTTATTTTCACTCTCCCTGTTGTTCATTGTAGCCTGTGCTGTGTATGATGACAACAGCATTTGTGTACCTTAATATTTTGCTACTTTAACTTATATTATTTAAACTGGCAGTATCCCTTCAAGCTCCCTTAAATTGGATCAAGCATAAGTAAAGAATATCCCATATCAGAAACTAAACAGAAGAGGTGGCAGTATAGTGTAGATTATATAAAATACAGACTTATCGAAAATCCCACAAACCCCTTATTACAAATGTGCCTTATTTGTCAAAAAACATTTTCAAATGAAGCGATGAAACCTTTTAGGCTTCAAGATCATCTTAAAAAATGTATACGGATAAGAAAGATTAAGATATAACCTATTTTCTAGCCATAAAAAAGTTTCTTTTTTTTTAAAGTTTACTTTAAATTGAGAAAAATTAAGATATAAATGGATTGTAAATTCTAAGAATCCCATTTCATGATATTTAGAATTTTCAAAATTGTAAATGCTAATATGCTGTCACATAAGCAAGAAGAGATATAATAGTAACAGGGTTTCCTCCTAGTAACAGGGTTTAAATCTCATAAGTTCAAGGACAGACAGAAAAAATCAGGGAAGCATTAATTGAAAAAAATCAATAAAGTATATAAATTATAACCTTGATCAAGTCCCTAATTTGTTACATGTGACGTTCTTGCCTATAGATTTAGACTAACTCAGGTGTGACAATGCCAACACCTGAATTGGCATACTATTTCTGTAGAACACCAGGGAAGAGATTTAGGTTCTCCAATTATTAGCACTTTAAAAATGATTGTTTTTGGCTTGTTGTCAACTATTCCACCAACTTCCGGTTTTGTTTTGACGATCAAAAGTCATTTCCTGCAGAACCTTTTTGTTAGATCAATTTGAAGACTGCAAAAACCAATGTTCTTAGATGGGAAAAACAGAAGATGTATGAAGCTTGACTCAACACTCCTGGTCAAACCCACGCTAAAAGTATGATCTGTGGATCATCAGCGAGGATTGCCTCTGAAATTCTAAGATGTTCTAGGCAGAAGATACGTTTAATCGTAGGCTTCATAACTGGGGACTACTATTTCAGAAAACACCTCCATAAAGGGGCTATTTGAGCAAGACCCTATCTGCAGGAAATGTCATATGCTAAAGGAAACAGCCAAGCATAACATTTACGAATGCGAGGACCTTGTCCTCCCTAGATTAACTTCTTCAGGCATCATCCATACTAGAGAGTTACACCTAGACTCCATTAAAGGGTTATCAGACTTCATTAATAAAGTTTTGGAACTGGAACTGAGCAATTGGAACTAGGAAACATTGGGTTTTGAGTTAACAGTGCAAAATGCTGATAAAAGCAGAGTTGCCCAATGACATACAAACCCAAATCTAAGAAGAAGAAGAAGTGTACTCAGAACCACTAACAACATTCAAGCCTGAATTGGAATTCAAAATCCCAAACTATCGAACCAAAGGCCAGGAGCAATAACTGTCAACCTTCAGGAAAGTAGCACAGTACCACACTTGCCACTTTTGAATTTCTTAGCAGCTCACACTGAGGAGTAAAACTAAAAACATATGAAAGTAAGGATGATTATCTTTATATTTAATAGCCCCAGAAAATGATCAGGACAAAGTCCTCACTAGATTCTAGCAAATCTAACGATTCAATGAAAAATCAAGAAATATACATGTCAATAAAAAAGTTCAGAAAAAAAAGGTAAAATCAGCAGGTTAAACTAAGAAAGCAATCTCCTGTCTATATATGGCATTCATGAAAACAAAAAACTTGTTTCACTCACCTCCTTCTGCAGTTTTTCCAGCTCTTTCATTCGTATTTCCCGAGCTTCTGCGCGTGCTTGCCGTCTAGCAGCAAGCCGAGCTTCGGCCTGAAATTATAAATACAAAATTAATCACAGTGTCTGGAACAAAGTATGGCATAAATGCCTTATAATCCTTTTGGAGCATTTTTTAATTTGGTAAAATTTTTGACAAGTTTTACTGTCATTTCTGGTAACCCAGATTTCTTATTATGTCAAAAAGAAAACTAAAGAAATTCAATATTGTATTTTGGCAAACCTTGTTTGTACATAACAATTATGTTGTCTTGGCAACATTTTCTAATCACCAAAGGATTTTAAATTACACCAAAAGGATTACATGGCCTTTGGGCCCAAATTATACCATTTTTAATTCATTAATAGCATTTTGAAAGTTATTAAAAAACACTGACATTTAGTATTTACTTCATAATAGGCATCATTTTCAAATAAATGATCGTTAAATAATCTTCATTTTAACCATTGTAAATGACTTTTCAGAAGTTTAAAATGCAGATGAAAAGTTAAGCAATGAATCAGCAAAATGCTTGATATTGAAAATCCAAGCCATTTTGGATTTAAAAGTATCGGGTTCCATTCTAAACCCTGCTGGAAAAGGGTGATTGGTTTTGCATTTCAGTTTCCATATACACATCTGATAGGGTGGATGCCAGAGAATTTTACAAATTTCTTGCATCTTGATATGCGAATATGATCCATTATCTATGATTTTTTTCCTCAAGAAGCAAAGCAGATGTTGGATTACCTTGTAGCAGTGCAAAATGATGAAAAAATATCTTCAATGACACATCTCAGTGACAAAAATGGCTGTTTTTTAATAAATTAGAAAAGAATCATATTAGCAAAGTAAAATGATTTTTTTGATGGCACATACTTCATGGCATTAAAATCCATTAAGACTCACCAATATTCATAATGGACCATAAGCATTAAGAGGTATTGCATGAAAGCCAAAAAATATATTATCAGTAAAAATAAATAAATAAATTAGTAAAATTTAATCCATGGAATGAAATACATAATCTATAAAACTAGACTCCATTTTAAAAATTTATTTATAGCATTATACTTGTCCCATTAGAGGTAGCATCACTGTGAAAGAAGGGCGAAGCTTGTGCAGACGTTGAGTTCCACGTCTTCCAACTATAGCAATTTCATTCAGATTGTTTGAACTGTTGCTGCATAGTGCAAAGGAAAAAGGCACTGCAGCTAGAAACTTACTCCACTGATGAAGTCAGCGAACAGTATTTTTTTGTGGGCAAAATATTTAATGAGTACAGAGATTCATTGTGAAATAATGGTAGTTTGTGGGCTACGTGCAATGTCACCACCAACCATTGTGAAATGGTGTCAGCAGTTCAAAGATGGCAGCACAGACATAAATGATGGGGAAAGGCAAGGAAGGCCAGCAACAGAGAGTAAATCGAACATGGTTTAGTGGGTGGAGGGCATTATTGTCACCAGAGTGAGCATCGTATACATTGCACAGCAGTTGGAAATATCTGTTAGCAGCACTCACTTCATCATCTGTTACCAACTAGATTATCGCAAATGGTGTTCACAATGGCCTCCTTATTCTTTGAGTTCTGAACACAAAGCAGCAAGGTTTGCAGTTTCCCTGGAATTCTGTCAACGTTATTCTGTGGAAGGCAATGATTTCTTAAGCCACATCATTACGGCTGTTGAGACATAGGTGCATCATTTTACTCAAGAAATGAAGCAAGTGTTGATGGAATGGAGACACACATCATTGCTTATGAAAACACAATCCAAAGTTCCCCCATCAGTGGGTAAGTCATGACTATTGGCTTTTTATTGTAAAGGAGTTGCCTATACCAAATTTATGCAGATGGGCACAACCATTTATGCCACTAGGAGGATTGAGTAGAGCTGTGAAAGATAAGGAAAGTTAAGTAAAAGCATAGTCCTCTTGCACAACAATGCAAGACATTTCAAGGCATGCAGAGCACAAGATTTGCTTCAGTTTTGAATGTGAGGTCTGGAAACATCCAATATATAACATCCACTGTACATGAAAGTCGCAGGGTGCACGATTGTTAGTCACAGGGTGCTACTAACAATCTGGCACCCTGATACTTTCCTGTGTTCAGCAAACTCAAAGAACATTTAGATGGAATGCAATTTTCCAATGATAACAAGGTTCAGACAGCTGTTCTATGCTGGCTCAAATACCAAAGAGTGATTTTCTATTGTCAGGGCATCGATCAATTAGTGCTATGTTTCGACAACTGTCTGCAGAGACAGGGACGTCATGTAGACAAATGCTGTGTTATATGTGTGTCTATGGGTGCCAGGGCACAAAGGTATCGAAGGTAATGAAAGGGCTGATGAGCTTGCTAAACAAGGATCGTCTTTTGTTCCCATTGGTCCAGAACCTTTTTGTGGGATCAATTTGAAGACCGCAAAAAACAATGTTCTTAGATGGGAAAAACGGAAGATGTATGAAGCTTGGCTCAAATCTCCTGGTCAAACCCACGCTAAAAGTATGATCTGTAGATCATCAGCGAGGATTTCCTATGAAATTCTAAGATGCTCTAGGCAGAAGATACGTTTAATCGTAGGCTTCATAACTGGGCACTACTATTTCAGAAAACATCTCCATAAAATGGGACTGTTTCAGCAAGACCCTATCTGCAGGAAATGTCATATGCAAGAGGAAACGGCCAAGCATATCATTTATGAATGCGAGGCTCTTGCCCTCCTTAGATTAACCTCTTTAGGCATCATCTATACTAGAGAGTTACAACTAGACTCCATTAAAGGGTTATCAGACTTTATTAATAAAGTGGGTGACCCGAGCAACTGGAACTAAGAAACATTGGGTTTGGAGTTAACAGTACAAAATGCTGATAAAAGCAGAGGTGCTCAATGACATACAAACCCAAAGAAGAAGAAGTATATGTGTGTCATATTGTATTATAGTGCACTTCTCAGTAAAGTGTTTTTTTGACTTACATTGTTTGAATGTAACTTACTCTTTGAATGCCCTAGTATGCTTGAAAACAGTAAAACTAGATATTATTAAAATTCTAGAATTAACTTTACTAACTTATTCTCTAACAAATCATATACATTAAAATTATGAAGCCTATATTTTTAAATAGTTATTTAACTACAGAATTTCACACAATCTAAGCAAAAGAATATGATTTTAGTTTTATTAGCATCAAGTTGGTTATTTTAATCGGATAGTGTATAAATTCATATTTAAATACTCAAACTTTAATGCTATACAGTGATTATATTGCCCAATGGTCATTTTTTTTAACACAAAGGTTAATTTAACCAGTCCCTACCATTTAAAATGGATTACAAAAACCTGCCATCCTAACCCAAGATGAATATTGAGTCCATAAACTGTTGAACTGAAAACCAAATGGTTAGCATGGCTCAATGCAGTAAAGAGCCTTAGATAAAAGTTTGTAGCAATGTTTTTTTTTTCTTTTAAGAGGCAAAGCTCCTACAGTAATAGTCAACCACATTCATGCATTGTAAGACAACTCTAAGCACCTAACTTGACACATGTGCATGCAAGAAAATGAAATTTCATATTGTTCAATAATGTTAAATAACTGAGCTTAAGACCTACCACTCCAAAAAGCACTTCCAATCACTAAGTCTTGGTGAATACAAAAATTCAGTATTAAAAAATATACAATATTTAGAAAAAAGCCTATTTTGGGGAAAATTAATCATTTATTAATATAAAAAATCCGTTTTTAGTATTTAAAAAGTTTAAAAAATTAAAGTAAAATTGTTAAGTCCAGAAATACAGTTTTATAAACAATATTGGTAAATCCTATAGCCCAAAACATAATAAAACATTTAAGAAACTCATATTTAAACAATTACAATTAGTTTAATGAGACTTTAATTTTTAAACAATCAATCCACATTCTCAAAAATATGCAGAAGACTATTTTCCTACACACATAAAGTTTTTTGCAAATATTAATTTATTAATATAATTTGATTCATTAATTTTAGTTTATGTGTGGGAGAAAAATAATATTTATCTTTGTTGACTTAAGTAAGAATTGACTTATAAAAAATTTTTTATATATATTATTTGTACCAAAATAAAAATAAAACTTGTTTTATTATTTTAAATAAAAATAGCACAAAATATATATACATAAGCGTTGAAACGAAAAAGTACTATAACATTTAATTGTTGTAAATGCTTTTGCTAGCTATTGCCACTGAACTTCTAAATTATATTTCATTGTTTCCAATTGTGTGCTATTGTATTTAAAAAATTTTTATTAAATTCCAAAAAAAGAAAAAAATTTTTATATATTCATTAAGGAAAATAAAGTTATTTTGAAATTTATTACATTTATTAGAATTTAAAATTTTTACTACATTACAAAAAACATTAATATCAAATATTAAATTCTATATTATGTATTCCACGAATACATAAATATTCAAAAACAAAACATTCCTGAAAAGAAATTCAAGCAAATTTAACTTACACTTGAAAATATCCACAAGGAAAGAAGAAACAGAACTGCCATAAAAATAAAGAAACCAAACTTTATTTCTTCTACATCTTGTTTTGACGCATCATTATTACGTGTTTGTCTAGACATAAATGTGTTTTCCCTTTGACCTTTTTTTTCTGGATTTTATTCCTCCGTTTCACCAAACACGATTTGAAATTTTATCTACCAGTCGTAGGATTCAAGGGAGAGGGGGGAGAGAAAAAAATATGTCCGTTTTTTACACGGAAATTAAAAGCAACCAAATAAACACTCAATATTCGTAAGAAAAAAATTATCACCCATTCAGATTTTAATCGTCAGCGAATTCCTTTTTACAGCTGCCAAAACCAATTGAAGAATATTTAATCACGAACGCAAACGATTCGAGACGCGAAATACATCCTCCATGAGAATTCGAATGCATAACATCTATAACATGCGAATTCGTAACGAATGAACAAAAATGCAAAATAAAACAGTATTAACCCTATAGAAATAAAACCTTGAATTTGAGAAATTTCAATAACTCTTACTTATCACAGAATACCTTAAAAATTCTAATGCCTTTTTTTCAGACGAATTTTTGAGATCTGGATTTCTTTTATAAAAAATGTATACAGAGCCATAATTTAATATTTTTGTCTATTAATTTAAATTAATTCGAATTATTGGATTCTAAAGCATAAAATATCAAAAATATCCAAAATTCTTTGGAAATACCGATTATATTATCAGTTTTTTAAAAGAATTTTTAAAAAAAATTATATACAAAATACGAATAATTTTAAAAAAAATGTCATAATTTCTAATAATTATGAATACAAAACCACATTTTAGAACACTGAGGTTATCTTTCATTCTTAAATTCATTATTTGTCATACAAGTTTAGAGAAATGCCATAAAAATATTTAATTAGTAGGAACTTACTATCTTCAATTGAAGCACGATTTCCCAATCAGAGAAAAGCATTTTTTACAACTCAGATCTTCCGGATATGGGACCGCTTAAGCGTTTCTGTTTCTCAAACAATGTATAATAAGGCGACAAAAATATCGACGAGAGCACGCGCTATCACTTCTGGCTTTGTTCGCGCCGGTGGACACAAGTAGAAGACTTAAATAGATTTCCCCTCAACAAAATTCTGAAGACCACAGGCACCTGATTATGATAGGCAACAAGCCAAATCATCCTCATATATCCAAACGCATCCAATAATTTTATATTTAATCATTAAATACATTTTAAAAATAATTGAAGATTATGAGCTACAAACCAAATTTCCCATTTTCCTACACATAAATAAAGGCATATTTCACACAATTATAGTGACGAATGTCAGTAAGACAAGCAAAGCAATAAAGCTAGAAGATACAAGTACTTTTTTATTGTGTGATCTCGCGTAATAATACATAAATTCTGCTTTATTTTGAATACACTTACTTTCAAAATAAGTCACAAATCAAATTTGATGGTAGAGCTAGTTTTTTTCCCTGACGCATTAAATAAGACAGAAGAATGCTCGAAATGTAAACCACTAGAAGTTAAAAGGGATGGAAAGTGCATAGGACAATCGAACTTGTGTAAGAAGAGCAGCTATCAAAGATAACTGCCATTTGCTTCAAGTTCATTCTATATGCAGACAGGATATAAAATGAAAAACATTAATTAAATTTTAAATAACATCTACTGCAAGATTTTGAATGCAAAAGCACAAAAAATATTTTTCATTTACAAAAAAGAACTAAATTATAAATAACTTAATGTTATATTATATGGAGTGGTCAAGCAACACTTGATTATCCAAGCCATTTTTCAAAATTTTAAATTTTTCGAGAGCCCCAATTAAATACGCATTTAAAAGTATGCAAATTTTTTTTTACAAAATTATATTTAATGAAATTAAATAAATAAAAGTACTAAATGTGTGTACTCTGAATTTAAATATTAAAAATTAAACACGCGTTTTTATTTTATTTTTCTTAATAATTGTTTAAAATTTGGTAAATAATTGGTGGCAGTACTTCTCAGTAATGCTTTGAGATCTGGTTAGATGGGTGTTTGGATTTCACGAATTTTAAAGAAGAATAAAATGAACCGCATAAGTAAGTATACGATGTTCCGAATTTTGAAATTATTCGACAAGCAGCGTTTTATTATTATTATTATTATTCAGGTTATTTCGATTTCGGTACAAATTTCCAAAATTCAGTAGAGAGCATCGACTTATATTTTAATTGTGGAGCTTGATCTTCTTGCATTCCTAATAGTTCTAATTCTCCAGATGCTTTTTGGGTCAAATTTATTGGAAACGGAAAATTCTGGAATAAAATAAGAGGCGATTTAAAATATTTCAAGTCTTGAAATTTGTTTTGGAATTTCATCAATATTCTTCTTATCATTTTTATATACTAGTTGAATTTTTTTAAAAAAATTATTGGAACAATTTTTTTATTCGAGGAAAATAAAAAAAAATATTTTTTAATGTCTTTTTGAAAAAGTTGCAATTTAGTTTGGACACTATATATATATATATATATATATATATATATATATATATATATATATATACACACACACATACACACACACACACACACACACTGTGAGAAATCAGATATTTTATCTTTTCCCTGCAGTTGTTCCATGACATCTGCCAAAACATTAACTTTTGTAGCCACTTGTCATCG
This sequence comes from Latrodectus hesperus, assembly GCA_037975125.1. Lineage (NCBI taxonomy): Eukaryota > Metazoa > Arthropoda > Arachnida > Araneae > Theridiidae > Latrodectus > Latrodectus hesperus. Next base: position 1,779 of record JAJQOW010000349.1, on the reverse strand, counting down.
TCTAGTACTAAATAGATTACTTTCTTTTCTTTTGGGAATACATTTATGTAATCAAACAAATTTGAAAATGGATTTAATAAATCGATTTAATTTGTAGCTATAGATAACCATCTAACAATACAAAAGAAATTAATGTCATTTAGAAGCTCTTCGTCCTTTAATACTTTAAGAAAATTTTTGAATTGTCACTAATTTTTTGCATTGGTGCGAATGTTATTTTACAATATGCAACATTGTTTTCATAAAACCAGGATATTTTAAATATTTTGTAACCAGATGCTCCCTGTGAATAATGCAGAGAATCGGTATGAATTGTGGAATTTGAGAATCATCTTTTAAAAGCAAAATAAGAAAGACTATTTTACCAAACGTTACCAGAGTTCCATCAGTTACACATTGCTTACAAGTTTAACATCAAAAGTTTTCATAACAGAATCGAAAGCATTTTAGTATCGAAACCGCGGGTTGATTCTTGAAGTGCTATTAAATCTAATAATTCTTCTTTAGCAACGAAGTCAGGCGAGACAAAACGTATGACAACTGCCATTTGCGGAAGATCTGTGATATGTCGATTCGTCAAGGGGTAAGCTGAATGCAAAACAGTTCTTCAAATTATTTTTTAAATTATATTCAAGAGATGTATTAATTGTAGCTATGTGTCGTTCGGTTGTGCGTCTTGAGGTGGGAATTTCGCGATACAACTTTGTGAAATGCTGCATCATTTGGATATAAATCTTTTAAAATATCTTTTATATATAAATAAAATATTTTTCTCATACGGGCGTTTTGCGCGAGCAATACTCCAGGCAATAACAAAACTGGCTCCAGCCATATTATTAGTTTGATTGTAGGGTCATCAAAATTGAATATTGAACTGAAAAATGTTAATTTAAATTTGATTTTAAAGAAACAAGTTTATCTGATCTTAATTTGGAATTTGGTGGATTCTGATTAGAAAACTGAGGACGATTGGTTTCATAATGTCAAAGTATATTGCTAGCTTTATAATTTTTGACCGCAGAGTTACAAATAACACAATGCTTTTCCGTTACTGTCAGTAAAATAAAAATTCTCCTCCTACTCATTATTAAAATTTTTATTTTCTTGCTTGTATTTTCTTTTTTTTATTTTTGTTACCTATCGTCATATTTAAAAAAAACGCATAACTTGTATTTTCTAAATAAATAAATTTAGAAAATACACAAGTTTTGAGTTATTAAAACAATAACCTGTTACATGGTACAAAACAAATAGTTAATTTACCAAAAATTCCAGATAACGAATTATATCCGCAGCAAAATTGATGCAAATTGTTTCCTACAGAGCACAATGTCAACTGTCCATTGCAATAAAAGATTACAAATTCAAAATCGGTATGGAGTCGGTCGATGTTCGCTCGCGCGAAATGAAATTTGTTACAATGTTGCACTTGGTCTTTCGTATTTATTGTCAATAATTTAAAAGACATTTTGAAGCACATAACGATTATAATTTTTTAAAATACAATAACACAAATATGAAAAGTGAACTCGGGTACATTTAATCGAGAGCCACAAATAATCGTTCAAAGGGCCACATGCGGCTCGCGAGCCGCAGGTAGGCCACCCCTGTTACATGTCAATGAACTGATTTACTAGGCTTAAAGATATCTCGGTAATTCCTTTTTGAAAAATAACCAACACACTTTTGAATCAGCTCTTAAGAAATTGTTTAATTTTATTTAGTTACAACGTAGACGTTGAATTATTCATTATAGGTTACAAAATTTAAAACTAATAT